>CACRXP010000096.1:853000-881350 GCA_902702965.1 Spirometra erinaceieuropaei
CAATTACGGCGTAAAATAATAGATGTTTGATATACAACAGGTAGGCAAAGTGCTACTGTAAACTTGCGTTTTTATGAGTAATGAAACAACACCGACACATTAGCTCATTATTAATGCTATGTAGACTAACTCTCAATAATATACGCCTGTGGTGCTCTTAGTCAATTGCGCACCCTCAGTTCCTATGTATTCAATAGCTTTTAAGCCCTTCTACTACATTCAAGTTCGCGAAAACAGTAGGGGGGAAAACACCGGTATGTCATACATGTTCGCAAGCATAAAAAGCGCTCGTGTAAGCAGAATGGAAACAGCTGACGGCATTAAATGCGGTCATGTTGTTTACCTCGTTTTTAATAGTGTCGAGTTGGCCGGCCATCACAGGGGTTTGGCTGCCAAGAGTGGCCTGTTCGGTCTCTGGCCTTATTTAATCTGGGCAGACTGCTTATATACCTGGTGCGAAGTCTGTGATCCCTGCATGTGACTTAGTCGCCTCGTCTGGCTGATGAGACGTCGCGAAACCCTCTTAGGTCACGTAACTTTCCATAACCCCACTCATCCTAATGTCTCAGCTGAATGACTCTACAGAGAGTATGCATCAGCAACTGAAACATTCAGGCAAGGAGGTCAGATTTTAAAACGTGTTCACTTGGTTGGTTACCACATGTCAAGGTGGCGGCCATTGCGGGGAATGTTATGCTGTCTTTCAAAGTAAGGTTTTCTAAGTCCTTAAAAAACAGAAGTATTTAGTCGTCTAAACTAAATAGAGGTAAATTTCGGAATCTTCCACATAACTGGGTAATTCTTATTCACAAGGATGCTTAACAGATAAAATATTCGTCTATGACATGTTTTCCTCTTGAAAAGGAGCACATCTGCCGCCGTTTTATTACAGACGGCGGTTAACGTGATGTTTGACTGACCAAATGCTGCGATCTTACTGAACAATATTGTCATTTAAAACAGAAACCGCCAAACCGAGCAGACACAACTACTAGTAGATCTTTTTGATACACTCTAGAATCCCTCAGCTTAGATAATAATGTCTGTATATTGTTGGGAAAATCATTCGTTGGATTTTTGCAAAGGTCGGCTTTTAGGCATGTGATGAGAGTAATGAAACTCTTTATTGCTAAGAACATGAATGATTATGTATAAGGGAGCAAACCTAAGATGGCTAGTTGAAATCTTCGCCTAAATAATTCAATCGAAAACCCGAGAGGATTTAATTATTAAAGAACCAATTTTTTGCGTACATTGTTGACTGTTCCACGAGCAGATCAAGGCATGCCAGCAGGATGCCTGCCAAATCTAATGCCCCCTTGAAGCCAATGAATCCAGCAATCAAAACACTGCCTAAGATCGGCCTCTGTTCACAAGTCCAGCTGCTCTTGTAAACAGCAAAGACGTTTTTGTAGGCTTAAAAGACAAAACCACGCGGTTTGGTCGTGATCATAGGCAACAGCCGGCATTTAAACGGAGGGACGGATAAAATCGTGTGAGTATGGAGATGTCTGAAATTGATCGGTAACAGGGATTGTGAAGTAACAAACTGTTTCTCGATCCTGTGGCCTGTTACGTTTGTATTCCTCTGAAGTTGTTTGCGATGCCTCTTCCGACAACAGCACATAGTCAAATTTCCGAATTTTTCAATAAGCACTCTTCAGGATACCCCTGATCCGTCACTATGGTCATTCAGGGAGAGGACCCGATGCCAGAATGTCAAAAGATGTCAGGAAAATTGCAAACTTGGATTTTCTCCTTGCCATCTGGGCCTGAACTTATCGGAGGGTGGTCCGTATTTTAATCTCAGGCAGGTAATCGGGAATTGATTGTTTAGTCCCTGTTGTACAGTCAAGTTTCATCACTAATCACAGTGCTTTTGTAGACTGACAAAAGTCTACTCCCAAAGCTTCCAAATAACCCTTTGGCAAATTGAAGAGTACAATTTGCCCATTTTAGGATCAACGAGAAACCTCATCTGGCAACCCTCGTGCTGTGCCAAAGTTTCTTAACAGGGACCCTTTAAACTGGCGCAGGATTCTTCATCTGTGCTTTGGCAGGCTTGTTTCAACACCGCTGTCCCCAGAGTACGGCTTTTGAAACAATCTTCTCATATGAGTGCTGTCTCCCGTTTTGGTTTATCCATTTATAAGAGGAAGCCTTTACCACTCGAGGGTTCCTACCTATAACTGTTTTCACTACCGCCATAGGCGTCCTGTCACTGGTCGATTTTTGGCGTCTTCACTGTCGAAACTTCCACGGACCAACCTCAGGAACCGCCTTCAGACTGTTAACAGAGTTGCACAGCACTCGTTCAGATAAAATCTGACACGTTCGAAACATGGCGTCACAACTGGACCACACGTGAACTCGTAGGGAATGCAAATTTGAACTTTTTCCTTTGCAGCACTAGATTTTTTACGCTGACGGGCCTCACTAGTATCTCTTTGTCGCGTCTCCATCTCAACATGTTAGACTGAAAATATACAGTTTATTGGGTGAAGGTATGCCAACTGCCGGGGAGGATTCTTTGCCCGTCTTTTTCGCGGCCAGTACCCAGAGAAATGGACTTTCTACCTAACCGTCTTTCGTCCATCAAAACGGTGGAGAAGTGTGCACAGAACACTACCTCCCACCCAGAGGTTTCGATGAGTAAGGTATAAATGCCTCAAGCATAGGCCTGAACAGAGAGCCAAATGAGTACCGTCAATTATATGATTCTGCAATCCTACCAGAACTGCAAGCCGTAAATCTTCTTTGACCCCTACGACAGCAGCTTCTTTTAATAAACATTATATCCCGAAATGTTCCGTGAAAACAGGAATGTTAAATTGTGAACAACTGCCTCAAACAGCGTTTAGCAGAGTATTTGGCCCAGTGAGGTCGAAGATTAAGGTTTTTTCTAACAAAGGGATAAGCTAAAACGAGGAGCAGCATTCCAATGAGAGGACTGTTTCAAACGCTGAACTCTGCGAGCGACCGTTTCAGAATGAAGCTGATGCAGGTAAGTTCATGGCAGTCTGAACTCTAGAAAGACGATATGAGAAAAGTTGGCACATTACGGGTTCGCTTGTCGAGACAGAACAGTCCTGCAGTACCCTCATTGTTTTACCGCGACCTCTCTGCCTGCATTTTACAGACATTCTGCACGCCGCAGGCGGACTCCGCGGTTGCGGGCGTGTGTGCGTGGTTGATCATCATAAGTGCGAAGGGTCAGCCCCCTCTAACTGCGGAGAGTGCATGCCAAACCGCCGTTTGAATAGCAGCGTCGTCAGCATAGGAGGCAATATCAATGCACAAGCGCAGAGGACGGAAGGTGGTTCTCCCAGCAGTTGTGTTTCTCTCGTCATTTGCATGTGCAGTTGTCTTGCCGTTTTATAAATAGGAACCACATCTCCCCTTACACGAACGTCATCCAATGATGGATGGCTAGCTGTTAAAGATTCCGACGGCAACTGCGGAGACCAAATATTTCAAAACGATTAAGGACACTGCTGAGAAATTATATGAAGCAGAGGCTGAACGCTCCCCCCTTCCTCCACCGTTCTCCTACTATACGACCGACGTGCTTCTATTGTGATTGATTGGAAAAGTGATAGGTGGGCGAGCCGACTCTTGGTGGTCTTTTTCCGGTACTGATTGGTTTCTTTCTTATTCGGACCAGTTGCCGTACCACACTTTGAATCAAAGTGAAAGAAAAGTAATAATGGTCTTATTGTTGACCGTCACCTCCTAGTCAAACTGAGTCAGAACGTCTATATGCATGTAGGCTTCAGTATGTTTGGTCCCTTTGGAAATAGGCAACTTACTCCAGCAATTGTTCCAGAATATTTGTGTCTCTAGTAATCGAAGGTACGCAAACTGCTCACGGTGGTTGTCTGTTAGGAGCCTTTAAGCAGACATGGTATGGCACGAAAATATGAACCCATCCCCCCTCCTAAAATACAACAGTGCGCGCCACTCCCATGCAACCTTACAGTTAGTTGTCAATCAGGGTCCCTTGGACCAGTGTTTCATTTACGAGCGGGACAGGTGTGTATGAAATGCCCAGGGAGCAATAGTCACTTTGATTTGGTAAAACGCATTCAATACGTCATACCAGGCTTTTCTAACTGAGACCCAGCTCCTATCTACGGTTCTGTCAAACTGCATTGAACGCAGTAGTCGCCACCGTTCACCTCGACTAAGAGGCAGCTGAACTGACGTTTGATGCCTGGTCCAGTTTTTGGAGGATGAGGTTGCAGTGTCATGGCAGACCTGGATGGGAGGCCACTGCGTCCCAACCGCTTCGCCAATCGTTTCCATATAATCCTGCCAGCAGGTTCTAAAGGAATCGGAAAGGGAAAAAGAGAGGGATGGAGGGAGGGCGGAGCGACTGATGCTGCGTACCTCACCTGCACCGTATCTTCGGTATGACTGACTTACATGACCCCTTAAACAAGACATAGGAACAGGAACCTGCCTGCAATACGGGTGGCCTTAAGCCAACTCCTAGTGAAACTATGGTTAGGCTCGGGGTTAGGGTTATGTTAAGGATTAGGTTTAGGGCCAGATTAACAGTTAACAGTACGGTAAGTCAGGATCAAGTTTATGTCTAAGGTAGCGACTAGTGCGAATTGTAGAGTCAAGGTTTAGGTTAGGGCTATGGTAAAGATTTGCGCAACGGTTTAGTTCTTTATTAGGGTTATTGTTAGGGTTAGGATACGGCAATACTTTGCCGTTTCCGGAATCTTGCGCAGGTCCACCTACCTTACTTGGGCAGGGCGGTCCTATTCCTATGCCCTGTTTAGGGAATCACCCCTTCCACATTTTGAAGAACGAAGGTGAAGTGCGATGGTGACTATTCCGTATCCTCTACCAGGCGCCCGGGTTGATGTAGGTCGTCTTTTCACTGCATGTTGACAGGCCGTAGTGCAATTCGACAGTCCCCTGCATGCCTTGTTTCATTTCAAAGAAAATCAATGCACTAACCTAGAGAAAAGCCTTAGTAACAGACCTTATCAGGCTCAGTCTGAAAGTTGAGATGAATATTTAAATGTCAAATACTTATATCAACTTCGAGCCGAGTCTCAGAATGTCTATTCCGAAGGATTTACTCCAAGCTCGTGCATTATTTTCCTCGAAAATTAAACAAGCCAGGGTGACACTGGAGTTCCTATACCAGAAGACACATGGAGAACGCAGGAGGACCCACTCCTCGTCGAATGAGATCTGGTCACACATTCAAATTCGACGAGGCCGAAATTCTCGCTAGACGTGACAACCGCGTGCGCCGGGAGCTACTTCGATCATGGTTTGCTGACCCCCAGTCCATTACCAAGTGTAATGACCTTCCCTTCCATACCCAGTGCTGAGACTTCGCCTAGGAGGAGTAATTAGCCACGCGGGAAGCGCACAAGTGAACACTTTTCCAAACGCCAAAGTCGGTGGATCAGATGGTCGAGCAACCATCACTTCAACATCCAACACACGTGATGAAATTGCAGCAATTAACGACGCATATGCCGGCCATCAACCAGTCATCACACCGAGTGCAACGATCCTTGATTAGGAGGGAGTCGTGAATAGTCATCGGTGTGTGATAGCATGGTGACTGCATCCTATGAATACTGCAGCCCCTTGTGCGTGAACCACCCGTATCTGCTTTGGTCTCTGATGATGGGTTCGAGCAGGAATCCGAAACGTCGGGCGACCAAAGCTCTTGTTTCAGCGATCGTGCCTCCTTCTCCACAATAAGAGGTCTGCAAAACCGGGCGATTAATTGCCGTCCAATTCCGAGGGCAAGCAAGTTTTCGTCGTCAAAGCATAAGTTGACACAAGCCCCACAGTAATTAAAGACGTCCTCGCCCGCACTGGCTGCTCGGTGGTCAAAGGTTATCTGCCGCGGGTGCAGGAGGGTGGGCATCATCGCTACAACTGTTCTTCCACACTCTGATGTGAACCGCGGTCGTGAGAGGCGATATCTGACCAGGTTAGGCGACCATCTGTCATTCTCTGTGGTGTACTTTTCTCCTGTGTTAGCACTCGTATTATACTCCGCCCAAAAAACGAACTTTCCTTCCCTGCAAATGTTCCTTTTGTTTTTTTCCGTGACACACACTTCTGAGGTGTGTCACCGGCAAGCCGCGGAATGACGCATGAAAAACCACACCCTCACTCTTCCGAACCTGCTGAAACTGCATCGGTGATCGGTAAAACAATGCAGCCTGCTTTTATCACATTCTCATAAGTGCAAACGGATTAAGGCTTTTTCAAAGCGTGCAGTTTTAATGAGTACTCTGGCATATGGAAGGTGCGTACGTTGCTTACTTACTCATCTGACCTCGGCTCACACCAAGTGGCGGCGCAAAATCAGAGGAACGAGTTCCAGGTGGCTCCAGAGCGCCCTCCCGCCTATGAATGATCACACCGGGGAAGTTTTCATTCGTAGTAAGTTGACTTCTCGACGTGGTCAGAAGGTTTTTCTGAATCGCATCAAACGTCATTAAAAAAAAAACTTTGAGGTGACTGGCGGATTATTTTTTCCCCTCGAAAACATTGCTAGCTCCAACGAATTCGTTGCCCTGCATGACAGTAAGCTTCTCCTCATTTGAACATTTACTTGGTCCTGAGATCCCTCAGAAACATGAGATTTCGAGCCGATACATGGATGTGGGCCCCGCCGAATTCCGAGGTGTACCTGTTCCCCTGGACCAACTCTGACCCTAATACTAGCCTCCATACCCTCAACCCTAACCCTAACTCCCCTGGAAGTTAGGACAAGGTCACCTGTAGTACAGGTGACTCATATTACCGTGCACAATCCAGACTTTACGCTCCATATGTTCTTGATTTTTAATCGATTCTGCAATCTCAAGTCTCCTCAAAACAATTAACTATCCGTTCAAGACATTGAGATTTTGGAAAGGAGACTTTACCCCACTTCCAGTACATTGATACGCATTCCTCGTCCATTTCGTAATGGCGTACCAATAACCGGACAATGCCTTAACGTCAGGGCCACTCCCTTCTCGACCCCGTTCCCGGGATGTTGCCTCGCGTATTTTAAATTCTGCCCATATCCCTTATAATCGGTTCTTTTATTTGATCACATGTTTACTTATATTTTTTGGAGCGCCCGCCTTTACAGCGGAATGGCGATAACCAACCTTGAGCTGCTGATCTTAGTCTGGTCCTGTAAGATAACCGTGCAAGATGTTTCTAGCTCTTGCCCTGACATCTCAGTTGTATGGAAATGAGTGACATAGACTGCACGATTAAACAATGAACCACCATCGCCCGAACCCAATCAGCTGATACTCACTCTTCGCCCTCTACCAACCCAGTCGATCACGGCATTAGCATCGCGTGCTCTCCAGCTCACACAGCTGACCGATCAGTGCTACTTGCAGGCGCGAGTGGCCTTTCCCAGGCAACTCGACTCAACTTGTGTTCAGTAGGACACCCAGGCTTCTGTCTGTGCATGTACTAGGGATGCACGGAGGCGCAACAGCACTTGTCAGGTGACCATCTGGTCATATGTCTAGTTGCCTGCAGTGCTCACTACGCTATGACCTCACCTGATACTCAGCTAGCAGCTGTGGCACTGTAAAGCTGTCGCAAGGGCAGCAGCCATTCCACGGTAGGCGCTTCGATAGGCGGATGAGGTTTAGCCGGCGCGTCTATCCAGCTTTGGTGACCCAGTCTGGCTATTTAAGAGTCATTAGCCGTGTCGTAGCACGCGCCACACACAGGCGAGAATTCACGCCACTTTAGTTACTTTTTTCCAGACAGCAGTCCCAGTTGTTTAAATGACATGAGTAAAGGTAAGAGAGACAAAGACGGCCGCTGCCCGGTCTTCCCCCACTATAGTGGACCCAAGGTGCTTCTAGACTGTCACCACCGCTTAATTATACCGAGTCGTAAAGCCCTTAACCCTCGAGATAATTCAGTATTAGAGACTGAGCGCCAGGTTGTGGTGGTAACTTTCACCGATACGACAGCTCAGATAATGCGTCGTTCGAAGTTCGGGATCACTATGTGAGTGTCATGCGGGAGACGGGGATTAATATCTGCTTAAGTCATCAATATAGGGGGAGGCCTTATCGTCGCCCGACATTTCGGTTTCACTTTCGAACCCGCCATCAGAGGTAGCCTCAGACAGAAATGGCGGACGCGCAGGGGGTGCAGAATTTAGCGGATGCCGATCAAATTTTACGGCTTCCATAGTAATCACGAATGGTCCTACTCCATGCAGCTATCGCTTCATTACCCGTATCAGACTCACTAATGGTGAAGATTTCATCGCTGATTTTGGACGCTAGCGTGATAATGACGCAGCAGTTGGGTCCAACAGTGGGCACCAGAAATAGTGTTCACCCGCGCGCTCCCCACCCACTTAATTACTCTGCCCAGTCTAAGTATGAGGGCTGAAAATGAGAGGAGGTGGGGTTATTGAGTTTCCCCTCCAACTGCGGGCCGGAGAATCAGGAGTCATTCGGCTTGCGGCCCTGACAGTTCTGTTGCCGACAGCCATCATTGTGATATCTAGAGTTCTTGTCCAAGGACCCCTGTCTCTAGATCATTCCCCCTTTCAGGGACCTCATGTAGACACGCTGACCTGCAGCCCCTCAACCGATTTCAGCTCTGACGCACGTGCGTTCACGCAGCTGCAGCTTCTCATTAGCCACTTGAACGCACTACCTCTCGACGAATGCAACCTATACCAACTGGAAAACACTGCCCGCGCCACAAACCTATTAAAGCGTCCGCCACCACTAGTCCTACTCTCTCCTTCTTAGGCGCAACCCGCCGTCGTCAGCACATGCCTTCGCCTCGCCAGCGGCCACTGCCGCCTGAGAGGGCAACCCAGGGTTCAATATACAATAAACTCCTCATTCTAGTGACTTCTGTCTCCTCCTGCAACTCGGCATTTGAACTGATGATTGTAGCGCGTTGAGCGCACTCTCACGCTGCTTATACGCTTCAGTTCCATCTCTCCCGAAGATTTAGGCGGATGCGATCGACTCTCACCGAGTGGATCGCGACTTTAGAATTGGTACAATTCCTCCTCGTTTCTGCTGTGTATTCGGGCATTCACATCAAATCAGTAAGTTTCTCTGATGTATTAGCTTCGTTCACAACTGCATCAGACCAGGGAAATGATTTCAGTCGTCTTTTTCCCGCGGCAAGAGGCTTTTAAGCCTCATTTCTAGGCGCCTGGAAGTTGCCTCTGTCTATGTGTAACCCCGACTCCAAGTAGCGTTTGAAACAGATGACGGCTTCCGAGGTGTTTCTAACGTACGAGATAACTCGCCTGAATTTAATAATTAAGGTAAATGAAATTTTTTGTCATCGGGATCAAATCTCTATCCGCTCAAGTGCTTCCTGGAACTCCCTTTGGCATCTTCTTCGGCAAGACTAGCCTTCATTTATTATTCTAGATAAGTTTTGAGCAAAGGAACGCTGAGGCTGTCCGAGCTCTTTTAAGAAACGTTAGACAAGAAGTCAGAACTTTCCATATATTCGCTGCAGTTTTTGGATATGCGCGTCCATGAGAGAATATAAAACTGAAATGAAAGTTAACTGTCAAGAATTGCTTTCATATGCACAATTTAAAGCAAGGGTGATGACTGTCTCAGTATCAGGTCCTCTGGGTCATTTATACAATCCTGGTTTTAAGTTTATAACACATCTCAATAAGTTTCTTCATTTCAAAAGAAGAGGAGGCGTTCACCGGGAGAGGTGTATTTGAGGTCTGGCGTTTCGGGTAGTCGTTTCTTCTACCCATCTTCAGAGACTGAGCAGTCGCGCACTTTGTTTAATGCCTGGCCCACCAATGCCGCCTGTGTGGCTGCATCCGACCTGCATGTCACCGGGACCTGAATCCCGCCCATCTTCGTCGGCCGCGGTGATAAATGGCGGCCCCGATTATCCCCGCGCCGTGACTGTCCCCCGTCAAGAATGTCCGTAAAACCAGATAAGGGGGAGGTAAATTGATATGGCGGTCGACAGAACAGTAGGTAGACATCCAGGCTTCTTGCACCTGCCTTGCCGTATGATCATCAGCTCGGCCCACAATTTCAACGGCGTCAAAGTTGAAGACGTGTCCCAAATACACCTCTCCCGGTGAACGCCTTCTCTTCTTTTGATATGCCACCCGGGAATCGCATTGTCACTACTATTGAAGTTTCTTAATTATTTTCTTTTTCACCAATGAGGGTCTTTCGCAAGGGCTGACAAGGTGAAATAAATGCCCTTACTAGCCTTTGTTGTCCGACCAACTAAATCTCTTAGATCTGACTTAAACTGCGCTTCAAAGGCCAGAAAATCTCGGTGCGTATATGGACAGCAGTGTGAGCCAACCTGAGATGTGATCGAGTCACCCTGCATAAAAAGGCCGATGGAAATACGGCCAGAAATTGGAAGCAGATACATCATTGCTCCTCAGATATTTACTTTGTCTCACCTTCATCGATGCCCCTTTATTCGAGCATCTAAGTCAGAAACCGACCTTGAAACCCTACATCGGTACCCCTACAGTAAGCGTCCGTAACCTTAACCGCAACTCTTGATCCAAACTACGCCTGAAATACGTGCTTTTGTCGACTTCTCCTCAGCCGTCAGTTCTAGGGTGAGAGTGCCCAGTGAAGGCGTCCAAGTGTCAGAGCTATACTCAACATTTGGAGATCAGTCGCAAGCACTAGAAATTAGTTCGTCCTGGTTTCGTACTACCAAGCACCAATATAATAATTTCGATGGGAAAGTGTGACTACTCAAAAAGGCAGTGCATTGTTAAAGAGGCTGCCGGTTCACAGTATAAAACCAATGTTTCTGTGTGTCCTAGATTTATAAAAGTGCATTTGGATCGAACTTTGCGGAAGATTGAAAGTGACTGTTCCCCATCACAAAATATTGCGAAGGTTGAAGAAATTGCGAGTTATATCAACTTGGTTGAATAACCTTATAAAGCATTACGAGGACGTTTAAATGCAAAAAAGGCTTGAAATTCATCAGTACAGAACGGTTTTGGCAAAAGGTCGAATAAAATGAGACAGCTCAGCCTCATAGTCATTCGGAATTATTTTTCAAACTCTTCCTGTGGCCTGTCTGTCCAATCTAAAATAAGAATCATCTTCTTACTTTATATGTGGGCGCGAATCTTGTTTTCCGGCATTAGATGACGGTCAGGGTCATAAGTGGCTGAATAGGGGAAGAATAAGCCCAACCACCTGTACTCATATCTTTGTCAAGTTCAACCGATTAGGTGGGCGGCTGCTAATCACCCCTGTAACAATTCGGGGCTTTTTTGTTTCGGAAGCCCAATAGATCGATGTGGGCCTTTACTGTATGTTACATATTTGGTCCCACTGACAAAGAGTGCAGGGTGACAATAACTAATTAACCTCGATTCGATTAGGTGCTTGAGACTTATTTCACAGACTCAGTCCGTGAACCGACGGCGCTATTTACATGTACGCGCAGAACTCTATGTTATTGGTTCCAACTGGTGGTCAGAGTTATGATATTTAATTCCTCCTGCGTCTCCGTAGACACCATCTTCCGTTATTTACTCATCAAGTTTGTTCCGGTGGATGGTTGTTTGCTGGTTACATCTGCCGCCAATTCGGAGCCTGTTTGGTTCGAAACCGCAGAGAATATGTGCGTGTTCACTCCTCTAAAGGGAAATACTCCGGTCAACACCGCCGGATAATGCGAGGTGGCAAGGCACTAGTGAAGCTGGCTTCGATGCATTGCTTATGACCAATCTACTAGACTCTACCCGTGCATCCCTCCTGTAGCCTCTATGGGCGTGCGCGCACCTCTTTCTACGTTACCAGGGGCCCGAAACAGCGCAGTCTCGGATTGGACGCAGGTGGCTGCCAGTTCATGACCGCCGTCGCCGTTTCGAAGTTTTCTTCATCAGGGGACCAATGGATCCGCTTGCGTCTATTTCTATACGAATAAATCTCTGAACCGCAGCAAGGGAAGTGGCGGGCGGCAAGGGAATGATCAAAATCGTTTCGATAAAATATTTGTGACCCGTCTGGTAGACCCTATCTGTGTCCATCTCCACTGTCTGTGTGCGCACGCAACGCTTTTTGCTCCCGATATCAGGTGATGGTTCGTTTTATGCTTTATTAAATAAAAGCGTAATAACCCTGAAACCGAATCGTCTCAGTATACACCCATCTCTCCCAGGTCACTTCTCACAGTCCATCCTCTTCGAGTTCACTCTAGGAGTCGGATGCTTCTTCTTGACCTCTGCGGCACATTTCGAGCTTCTTTGCCTCGGAAACCCAACGGCTCCATCTGCACCTACTCCTGCATCAGTATGTAGTCCACCTCCAATGGCAATAAGTGCCAGGTGGCGAGGCACTCGTGAACTTCATCTTGATGAAATGCTTATGGCTCACGTGCTGGACCCCGCCTGTGCACCATATATGCCCTTTCTGTCTGCGCACAGGTGTAGGCGATTTCTGTAGAGCTAGTTGGTGGGAAATTTTGTGTAGACTTTCAGTTGTAATCAAATCAACTTTGGTGAAATACAACCGTGTCATCAGCTCGAAATCCCCTTTCTGTTACCCCACCCTTCCGCTCAACAAACGTGGTCTATTGATGACAAGTTAAATAAAAACGGTCGGTTGTTAAGTTTCACAAAATTAAATATCTCCACTTTGATCAATTCTGCCAATGACATTTACAATTAATGAAACCACTTACCTTATGTCTAACTATCAATTTTAACTTATTTGGGAGTAAGCAGCGTCACAAATATTATCTTTATACGCGCGTTCTAGTGGCTTCAAGTTCTGTCGTCTCAAATAACCCTTCCTGGGTTCGCCCAAGTTTCGTTTAAAAGCTAATATAATGGTCGAATTTTGCCTTAGGTTCACTTCAAACCTGGCTTGACATGCTTCTTCGTCTGCGCACTAGGGAATACACCACATGAAATTTGAGTAAATCCATAAAAATGTGTACTTGATCGGAAATCAGCCCCAATGTACCGATAAAAAGTTCCAATTAATGATAAATGAGGTTTAGTTAAATGGAAATACAAAAGAAATAGTGATAGTAAAGTAATAGCATACAGGTTAAAGATGATATTTTTCAATGGAAGCGAAAATGTCCCCATCTCGAATATCCGTTTCGTTACTTTTTATGAGTTACTTCATCAACTGTAAATTCCAACTTTTTGTTCCCATATCCGCTAACTAGACCACAGCAACGAACGCAACATGTGCTTAGATTAAGCGATTTTCGCGTATTGGAGATCACTGGACTCATAAAAGATTCTCAACGACCACCTACGCCAATTCAGTTCATGATGAAATCACTTTCTGCGTCACGTGTATGGGATTTTATCCAGTGGTATTAAGTACTTACGTAAAGTCAGTCATTCTCCTCCAAGATTTAACCCTGACTGACCGCCACCTTGGCGTGAAATCTAATGTTTGCAAGAAAACAGAAAGTACAGAATGAACACTTAAAGAGTGGCAGATTTCTTAGGTTATGTTAAAACATTTGACAATCCAGGGAGTCTTCCTGGAGCAATAGGAAAGTCACTGTGAAACCTCCCTTGGATAACGCACCTGGCAAACAGACTTGACATCCTTTAAAATACTTAAATGTAGGTGTCATCTAAAAATATATGAGCCAGTGAGCTTCTCTAACATAAAGTGCGGCTTGTTTTCATGAAAACATGATTTCCCTTGAGTGAATAGACGAAGGAAGCTGTTGTTATTCATTTTCAAGAACTATGGTCATCCCTGAAAATCGGTCAATATTACTTAGGCTGTCGTTTTGCGAGGAAGTCTGGCCCAAGTAGCTGAGACTATTCTCCGTCGGAAAACAGCTCCCCACGGAGCCTAAACTGCCTGAAGACTGCATTCGTAACTCTCAGTATTGTGGTTACACTTATTAGAACCTCCCATGACGTATACCTACCTCGAGTATTTCGTGAGTTTCAGGGTATACTGTACTTTTGTGAATGCTGTTTTAGACTTTTTGGCAACTCATACCTTGCATCTGTGCAGTTGCCAGTGAACGGGGTTAAATTACTGAATAAAGTTAGTAGGCGAATTCCTCCCCCCCCCCTCCAGTCCAAATGGTGAACGTGATAGTGTTTGTGCTTACAAGAGAAGAAAAAGACTTGAGTGTCGCTCCAGTCTTTACGTTCACCCATTTATGAAGCCTTTGGTTCCCATACTCTCGAAGATGATTACTCACTGAGCTTGCATCTGTTACTTACGTTTATTAGTAGCAAACGTTTATTAGTTGAATTTCATCTCAAACCATTTTAGAGTACAGGGGTGTATGATGCTCGTTCACGGGCTGAGACTGAAGTAAGTTTTATGTAGAACTTGGTCTGAACAACGCCAGCTCCAAAGGCCCCACCATATAATACTTAGAAATAGCATAAGTGGTAGAAATATAAGTCGCAAACTTTACTCGTAATATGCGCACTGGCAGAAAACCTGCCATCGCTAATTCGAAATCCACCGTGTACCCCACGACATGGTGGATATAGGACGATGGCTTACGCGTGAATTAGTTTACTATAGTGATAAACTTGCAGAATATCTGTCCGAGTTCTCGCCTTCCTCATTAATCTGTGGCCGGTGTAAAGACAACGGAGGGGGCAGCGGGCTCGGATAAAGCGTCTGACAAGGCTAGACAGCTCGTCTACGCTGGCCACACGTGATATGTTCCCTCAGGATTTACCGGTCATTCACAGAAACAAGCGGGTGGCTCAGATTTCACGTGCATGAGGGCGCCATTTAGGTCACAATAAGAAGGAGCCATTGAGCCCGGTTCTCAGTCCTCGAACTAGCCAATTCGCATACACAGTTCTGGTCACGAGGATCGAAATATCCCACTAGTTGGCAGCCTTACGAGCCACGAGTTTTAGCGCGTTCTGATGGATACAAGCCTGTCAAACTTACTATGACGAGGAATACGCTGGTATGCCATGGTGGTGGATTTCCCATCAGTGGTGATGGGGCTTGAACTTCGATGTTTTACCTAAGAGTTTCATGGAGGCGTATAAAGCAGAGTAGGCCCAGGCGATGACTGGATGCCCATACGTGGTGTAAGCAGTTAAGACGTCTGCTGCAGGCCAATGTTGGCCCTCCTGGCACTGCTGCGTCACTTTTAGTACCAATGATTCGCAGATGGTCGACCAGGCCGATGCGACGGTGCGATTGCAATGGAGACAGACTGGGATCGTGTTCGCATTTCTGGTGCAGGGGTAGTTGTGGAAACGGTAATGTCAGCGATTGTGGGGGGTGACAGGAGGTGGGAAATATTTTAACCAATATGGAGGTGATGGCAGTCGTGATGGTCACCTATGACGCCGAGGTTGTGTTACTGATGGCGGAGATGTTCGGGGACGGCGACGCATCTAGAGGTTGCTCGCCGAGGGCAGTGGTGGTTGTCATCGAAGTCGTGGGGTTTGGGACAGAGGGAGGGGAGGTGGAAGCAACTTCTGAGACGGAAGAAAGGGATATCAAGTTGTTAGAGCAGTGGCTACATTAAGAAGGATTCATGGAGCCTGACTTTCAGTCCCCGAGCCAGTCGCCACGCATGCATAACAGTAAAGAGGAATTACCACATCCGGCGAGATCCGGTCACACATTAACATCCGACAAAGTCTAGATTCTCGCTATAGGTGACAGTTGCATGAGTTCAAAACTGTATCCTTAAAAGTGTTCCGCTGCACTTTTTATTCCTCGAATATCGCCTATCCATCGTTCCTGCAGAACATCTCCCAAAACCTTCCCTTCTGTTTTATCAGTATTTTTAGGAGTTATATTGGCCACTGTGGTCAGTTGGTTTGCTGTGCCTCTGAAAAGGGACAGTGACATTTCACGAGGTTTTGTGTTCTTTAAATAAACTAGTCCTCGCTTATGTTAGCAGAGCAGAAACCACCTTAGTCTATAAACGATGCTTCCGCTGCCATTAAACGAATGTTTCCTCGCCAGGTGTTTTTTTTTCATTTCGCTTACTGCACATGGTGCCCCTTATCGAGTACCCCCATTTAATTAACATCTAACCATCTTAATCGGGTGGAAATGTGCAGTATATCTCATCGATACTGTCAAGATCCTTTGTGCAGACGATATCCAAAGAACATCTGAATGTGGTCTTCCCGGACAAACATTTTACGATGGAGGAGGAAGAGAAAAACCAGCTGGCCTTCCTGAAAGTCCTCGTATGCCGCAAAGATTGTAGTGGGCTAAAGACCAAAGTGTTCAGGAAAGCGACAAATACGATGCAAATACTGAACTTCAACAGCAACCACCCAATCAGCCACAAACGCAGTTGTGTACGGACGCTCTATCAGCGTGCCGAAACGCACTGCAGTGAGCCGGAAGACAAGATTGCCGAACTACAATAACTCCGACGGGTCTTCAAAGCCAATGGTTATCCGCGCAACTTCGTCAACCGGTGCATACGCAAAAGGGACGAAAGGCCTAACCGCACGGACGCCAAACTTTGGCGAGCGTTTCCGTATATCAACAACGTTTCGGAAGCTGTCGGCCACCTTATCGCACCATTTGGGGTTGGAGTTGCACACAGACCAGAGGCAATCATCAAGCGTCCGGTAATGAAACCGAAAGACCTGCTGCCACGACAAGAAACGGTGGGAGTCGTTTATCGGATCTGGCGTAGTTGCGGACAAAGCAACTACGTCGGAGAAACCGGATGACAGCTCCGAACGAGAATGGCTGAACACGCTGCAGCGGTGCGGAGAAATGACGTTAGCTCTCAAGTTGCGGCTCATTCGACGAGCTCCGCCCACACATTCAAGTTCGACGAGGCCGAAATTCTCGCAAGAGGTGACAACCGCGTGAGCCGGGAGCTGCTTGAGTCATGGTTTACTGGCCCCCAGTCCATTAAAAAGTGCAATGACCTTCCCCTTCCATACTCAGTGCTGAGACTTCGCCTAGGCGGAGTAATTAGTCACGCGGGAAGCGCACAGGTGAACACTGTTCCCAACGCTAGGCTCGGTGGGTCAGATGGTCGAGCAGTCATCACACCAACATCCAAAGCAAGTGATGAAATTGCAGCACTTAACAATGCTAATGTCGGCCATCAAACAGTCATCACACAGAGTGCAACGATCCCGGATGAAGGGGGGAGCCGTGAATACTCATAGGTATGCGGTAGCATGACGACTGCATCCTACAAATACTACAGCCATTTGTGCATGAGCCACCCATATCTGATGTTGTCTCTGATGATGGCTTCGAGCAGGAATCTGAGATTTCAGACGGATAAAACTCTTGCTCTAGCGATCCTGTCTCCTTCTTCGCCACAGCTTACCACATCATTGTTTTTATCCTATTTACTTGGGAATTAACATTGTGAATCAACCTACTGATGGCATCGCAATGTTTGCAGACTCCTTTGCAGAAACGTAGTGTTCAATGCTCCACACAATGTTCCTAATAAATGCAACCCCCAGGGGTGAGAATGTCCGCCTCTGGTTTCGCGGTTGAACTATCTGCCAGAGCACGGTGGACGGTGATCTTCGTAGATTAGTGCACAGGTTTTGCTCCTGGGATTGAATCGAATGCTTCGGAGTAGATTTACCATGAAGAATCGTGAAAGTTCAGCCAACCAGCCGCCCATACCAGATTTGTGCGTTGCATGAACGTTCAAGTCTCCTTCTTTGGGTTATCTAGAATTAAAGCGCAAGAAGTGTTCTTTTCCCCTTTTTGGTTCTTTTATCACGTGGGCTAAAAAGTCAACCACTTGTATGCGTTAAACTTTCTGTCTACAGTTCTGAAATTCGATGTATTCTGGAATTTTTCCCTCTGTTGGCTACGCTGCATTTGCTTTTATCCAGTTTGGTTTCATTTGCCTTTGCCACTTTTCTATTTTCTTGTGTTTTCATATTCGCATAGACGTTAGCAGGAGATTATCAATACAGCCAGGGGACTTCCGCCTTGCGGGTACTTCCCACACTTTTCCTTCAACAAGCAAGACTTCCTAGACCCTTGCTCTCAGTTCGAGTTTTGACCCATGCACATACTTTTTGCTGAATTAGCTCCCGACTGGACAAACAAATGACGGCATACCGCAAGTTCCCAGGTCTGTGGGCATTTAGGAAGTGTCTTATTGAAGCAACTAATCACACATACAGTTATTGCCCAAATGCATTGAAATCTTTGGAAGTGGTGTGATATCTATTCGAACATCGGGTTGCAAGTTTACAAGGCCCCATCAAGATAATCCTTTCATCAATGTTTGAGACATGTTCCGTGCATTCAAAGCGTTTTCGCTCGTTCGGGTGCATTCAGCTGATGATACTTGTGTTCTATTCTCCGAATTCGTCCGTTTTGTTGCGTCTCCAACGAACAGCAGTCTGCTTTGGCAAGAACCAACTATGCCGACAATTCGACCGTCGTCATCGATGACGTCCACCGCGTGCCCCACGGCAGAATGGGCCCAGAGACAGCGAATTGCACGTGAATTCGTCCATAGTGATAGTAGACATGCGCTGCGAATCCCGCATTCCCTCTTCCCTCACCTTCCTGCGCCAAAAAAGATCGGACGCAGATGACGGGCACGGTGTGTACCTGCGTCTAGGCGTGCCATAACACTTGTGTCTGGTATTTGTTGTAGGTTCGTAGCCCAAAAATACGTTCTGTACCCGACCTGGCTCCCATGTTGGTCCAGGGCAATTCTTGCGTGGCCTTTTGTAGGAGGCTAACATCAAATATAATGATGATGGCGGCCGCCACTGAGCGGAATATTTCAGTTTTCCCCAGAATTACATTTTATATCATAATAACCCCCCTTAGTGTGTCCTTTATGGCAAATCGCACACTTATGTCAACTCCGACAAAGACCCTCTCAACGAAACTTGACACATGAGCAGTTAGCGATTGTGGCGTGTGCGTAATCCCCAAACAGGTTGTTTAATTCTGTCGGTTCACGCTGGACGCTGATGCATGCGAGGGACAGAGGGGGAGAGCGAGAGAGAGGGAGAGAAAGAGCGCAAGGTTGAGGAATCAGAAGAGACAGAATGGGGCCGACAGTGAGGAGGAACGCGTCCTCACGGCAATTCAGCGACTTCCTTCCTAGAATCTACCTGACTTTCTCGAACCGATCACGGTGCGCTATCAGATGCGACGGCGAGGACTGCCAAATAACTGGCTAACACGATCTTATTCGGGGCTGAGGACCAGGCCACAATACTTCCATCTTAATATGGCCCTTAGGACAACTCAGGTCGCTGAAAGAAACCGTTATTTTGTAGCCTGGTTCGTTGGATGTATAGACTGCAATCTGTGAGGCAAGTGTAGACTTTGATTCAGTCACGCCAGCCACTACACCCACATTCGTCTTCAGGCATCTTAGTTTTTTCTTGCTGCTATAATCTGGCAGTCTGGGGTAAACCCAACGAGTCTTCCCTAGTATACCGGAATGATAACGCTCTTCGTATCGAAGCTCGTTCCATGTTGCCACACCCTTCTTTACAGCGACGGTAGTGGTTTGGAGATCAGAGCGTGGACCAGGATGTTGTGGCTTTTAGTGGGAGGGTGCCTTGTACCCAAGTTACCCATAAACAGGATATTACTTCTTACTTCCTGCTTTTTGACCTACAATCCAATTACTTGTTTAAGCAGCCTCGCACAATTTTCCCCAAAAAGCCATAAGTCCTTGGTAGTTTCATGACTCCAGAGACCTCGGTACGCACAACGTCTAAGGTGACAACTCCGAAAGAGGCAAAGATATGCATTACTGTGTGAGAAGGAGCAGCAACTGCAACATATCGCATATGCAAATAGTGGTGTGAATTTCAGTGCGGAAATTAATTACTGCCACCACCCCACGTCTTGCCTCTACAACCCGAGTGTCACGACAGGGTGAAAGAGAGTCATAGCTGTCATAGTTGATTATCGCCGTCGACCGCATAACCTAAACCTGTGATCTTAGATTGTTTGTTGCGCCACCAGGTCTAACAACACCTTTGACTTTGATGAGGCATCGCATTGCTACTACCTCCGGCAATGACCTGTGTGCTTTTAAGCGTTAAGAACATGTACAGATAGTGTCCGCGACCGTTTCTGCTTCGTATGAATAAAATTTTGTTCTTCTGGAAACAGTCTCAGAAGATTGACAGTAGTTTTCTTCTTAGCGCTGTTCCGATAACACTGCCGGACATTAAATTAATGGCTTTCAGAGCAGTAATTCACAGCTGGACGTTATGAACATGAACCAACTTCAGTATTTTACTCTCCCAGCGAACTTGCCGTTGGTAAATTCAACATAGTGTTTTTCTCCCAGCTACCGGCTTTTTCAAGATTTTCATACTCCGTACTCGTTTTATAAGTTCTAGTCATTAAACCCTGTGGGAATTACATAGCCCCCCTATAAATTGTTGAGAAGCGGTCGTGGATTTGCCACTGACAAATAATAACCCCAGTTAGTGCTTTATCGCCGCATTTTGTAAATGTTTTCTCAAGCAGTGCCAGTGCTTTAACAGCTTGTTTAATCGCCGGCCTGTACAGTAGGAAAGCGTACGGAAAAAGGGCTGACCACTTATGATTGCGGTGCGAAAAGTAGAATAGCGCTTTAAGGGTCAAAAGGAGAAACATAACGAGACAGGGGACGCCCAGACTAATAATTGCATTTATGGATTATAAAAAAAGCAATTATTCTACAGTCATGAAAGGAACACTTTCTAGTAATATAAATAATGCGCTCTGACTCCGACGTTTTGGTGCCTTTGCGAAAAGAACTACAAAAACGGCTAGCTTTCGAAATATGTATTTTCTGCCAACGTCGAATGTTGCAAAATCTGACCGACCAGGCAGTTTCCCTTGTTCCATCTTACTTGTTTGTCTTCTTCAAATCTCAGAAACCAATTTATACTTGTCTTCTGACTTGACTCTCATCATAGCAGGAAGTTGATTTTGACGAAAAAAGTGGTCTAATCACGATTACTAAATCTCCATTCCTTTAACGGTCTGGATTTATTCGCATATACATATTTTGTTTCGGGAACAATGGAGTAACCAAGTTACGAGTGCTTTTTTCTCCCGAAATTCTACTAATCTCCCTTTTAATGAGTACTCCAACCTTCTGCTATAATTATCATTCGAGACCGAACAATTTCATTGGGTTTACACGACGTCTTATTAGGCCCAGTGCGCCGGCTCTTTACTTTCTTGTAAAACATTTTCCTACTGGGCGGTGCACGACTGTTCACTTGCAAAAGTACTCGACAGCTTCTGCGCTCACACAACACAAGCTAAGAAAGTGCGAACAAAAAGCTGCAAGCGTCGGCCGCTTCTATCCAGAGAAGGGCTTGTAAACAACGGCTATTCTGCTTTTGCATACTCCATCTCGTCTAAACAAAAAGAATAATAGCTTCAAATTAAACCATAAAGTAGATCGAAATAAACAGACAGCGAGCCCGCATTGGATCTGTAACTTACGACAAATCCAATAAAGACCGCTATCAGTGCTTTACGGGCGGCTTCAGCACTTCACTTTGCATGCCACGGGTCGTAAGAATTTCCTTTCAAAAGTAGAAAACAAAACTGTGCTCTTTTCCATGATTTTTTTACCGACTTTGAAACTTTAAGGTGGCCATTCGGATGATCGTTTCATCGGACCTATCACTGGACCAACGGTTTGGCTGAAAGTATTGAAGCAGGTGCTTTTCGTTTCCGACTGAAATGGATGCCATGAATTGACAAAGAGTCCCTTTAAGCCCAAACCTCACCCAGATCTTAGAATAGGTACCCAAAGATTAAATGCTATGGCCTCGTCTCAGTTCGGTTTTATTTCGCAGAAGGGATCCAAGATGCCACGCTTTGTAAGAAACGACGTCTGAGGTGGGTCTTTTGTTCTCGCTTGATGTTCCTCGTAAGGTTTGCAATTTGCCAGGTTGAACAGCAATGTTCAGGGAAAATAACCTACACCTCGCGGCCAGTTTGTTAAGGACTTGTGTGGCATTCAAGTGCACGCGAGACTTCTGGGTGCATAATCAGAATATAGAAATTTGCGAAATCCGGAAGTTGCTTTACGTCCAAGATAATCTTTCAAAAGAGTTGTTTTTCCCTGTTTACAGCAGATTCGTGCCAGTCGCGTTGCAGACGACCACAGTCTTGATCAAAATCCAAGTCACGTAAACAGACCGTGAGGGTTGTGAGTCGATAGAACGACTAATACGGAAATCAGCTAGCCAGTCACGAGGGTTCTGATTTTAGTTATCTAACATTTAGCCAAAAGAAAAACTGTTCGCCCTCCGGATTTAAAGCCATTTCAGGAAATGACCCAAATGCGTGAACGAGTGTTGGCCTTGACTGGCGTAAAGACACGTAGTTTTCCCCTGCAATAAATGGCTAATATAGACGTCAGTAATTCGCTTTCTTTCGTCCCGGACTGTTTGACGAACCAGTCCAGAATTTAACGGAATTTACCTCGGAGAAACTAGCTGATAACTGCGGTCTGTGTGCGAACTTAGCCACCTGCATCATTATTGATAGCGCCCGGACTCAACATATGATCATTAATGTCCCGACTGATAGCGGGCGTCTTCATGGACGACTTCTAAGCACACATACTATCGAGTTCAACAGCTTTTCAAAGATTCAGTGGTGATACGTTGATTAAATAAGGCTGTTTGGAAGAATGTGCATCATACGTTTGCTCGACGACGGACATACCCCCAATTTACACCGGAATCGGAAATGGAGAATGACGGACTTTCTTCCTCCTTCAGTTGGGTTTTGATGAAACGCAGATATCCTATCATTGAAGGAGGGACCGGCCCGCCTAAGAGGTTCCTCTTTTCTCTTTTCAAACCATGTCGTAGTGATGAGGGCATAAGTAATGGATGATGTCTTGTTGATTGTTGAGGTGTGTGGCATATAAAGAAGTAGATGCCTATATTTTTCGAGTTGTCAGGTAGAGCGTGATTATATCAGAGGAACTTCAGCTATCTCGATTTTGGGATAACTGTCACACCCTCTCCTCCCTCACTCAGTCAGGACGACCGGAGACGAGCTCGGCCGCAGTGGTCTAAAAATCTCCAGGATCGGATTCTGTCTCCCATTACCTGCTTAAACTCACTATCGCATCTTAGGTATCCTTTCTGCAGTCAGCCCCAGAACGATGAGATTTCCGGAAAACTGAAGAAATGCTTTGGCCCACCCTTCTTCAAAGTGCTCTGTGTGACTGGTGACAAACTACCGTCCTGTCAGCCCCATTAAGTCGGTCACCGCAGGTGCCTTTTCCGTGCCCTAACTTTAACCTTAACCGCAACCTTAATCGACCTGCAATTTAACGAAAGGCCACCGGTATTATGTGGAGGGTCCCATCTTCGTATTCTGCCCGGTTAACTTCAGACAACATGACTTCCTTAGCAAACGACTCTATTTTCCGAATCTCTTCGCTGCCATCACAGTCCTTAACGGTAGGTCTGATCAACGGAGGCACGTGGAACCTGTCTTTTTCGGTCTCAATAAAACCGCTGGTGTTCTTAGCCATCGCCTGCAAGTAGAAAGTCGTCATTCCCTTAACCATGCAACTAGTGCAGTGAGCTGGATTTTCAATCTCCATGTGCATTAGGACTCTTCGCGTGACGACTATGACGACGTCATGGGGCACATAATCGATATCAACTTTCCGGGTTGCTGCGGGAGAGATGAAATTAACTCTTTCGGGTTAGGAGATGTTCTAAAATTCTCATCGAATAAATCTTTCGTGTTACACTTAAAAATTCAAGTTGACAAACACGTGTTTTCGGTAATTCTTCGTCAGGCCAATACAATTACGTGTAGGAATGACGACGAATTACCGAAAACACGTCTATGTCAACTTGAATTTTCAAGTGTAACATGGGAATATTTGCGGAGGTTAGACCGTCCAAAGATCATTCGTGTTACTTTTATGCCATTTATTCGACGGCACCTGGGAGACTGCTTACACATATAGTCTTGACAGCTTATTCGTGGCATGGAGTCCTTTTTGAAAAAAGGTGAGCTGCCATGACTGCCTTGGGACGCCTCTGACAAAAAACGCCTGTGAATGGTCAACCTTCCCACCCAATCGGAGCGGATGTTGTACAGACCAGTTTCAAATTTACAACATAGCCCTTCGCTCATAAACCCATTTGAAACATGTCGAAGAATCAAAAAGGATTGGAACCAACAGTTTAATCCGGACCTTTACCGACAGATAGTTTTCATTTGAGATTACTAGGAGTCCGGCTCGCTCTTTGGGGAATTAGGGGTAGGTGAATTTACACCGTTGTGAATGTGAGAACGAAGAACAACAGGTAATAATGGTTTTCATCCGGCATGAGGCCGTGAGTAGTGTGCCAGTGAGAAAGGCGGATAACGACAAATTCGACCGTTCGTTTGACAATATCGTCTTATTTTATTCAAAACTACGTGAGTTTAAAACTGAATGCAGGTCGATTTCACCGCGTCCCAAAACAACACGTGATAGAACCGCTGCAAGTTCGAAAAATTTGGGCATGAAAATCTCAATGAATGCAAATGGACATCTAACTGAGCCCGCATTCCAGAGCTCGGAAGAAAAGTTTCCTAGGGACTCAAAGCTAAATCCTGGTTTCTCTATGTCGCGCCACAGGTGTCTCAATGACGCTTACTGAATCAAGCAATAATCGTTGTAAACAGGAACGAAGTCCATTATATCTATCAAATCCCGAACCCTATTTCTGCATGAAAGCACTTTACGAGCAAAAAGGCTCAAACTGACGGCCTCCCGAGTCTCGATGTTAACATGCAAAACTGACTGATGGAAGAAGTACAGCGAAAGCCACACAAAAGACAAATAGTACAGGTACCTTCAATTATGTAAGAGAGCATCCTGCCGTCTGTAAAATGGTCCGAATCGCAATTTTTCCATCTCGCCTTTGGTTAGTTCAACAGCTAACATCACCAAAAGACCAAGTCGGTTTTTATCCAGTAGGATTCGTAAAAACGGTCTCGGGTGATGAAATAGAAATCAGCAGAAAAGACGGACGGCGTGGCGATGGCTCTGAAGTCCGTTGTCCTTATTAACCTCCAGAAACTCCCTAGATTGATTATGAGCCCAGACTGATGCCATTCATCGACATTCTAACCCTTAGTCATCACAAAACACTTTATCCAACATGCTTTTCGCCTCATCCTGCTCACTGCTGGCAGCCAGGTGTTAATCACTTCCAAAACATCGCTGTCATCTGGCTATGAACTGAAGGCATATATCATGCAAAAAGAATTCATGTATCACTTTTTGTTATCAAGTGAAGACAACTGTTGCAGTCACTTGGTGTCAGAACTCTTCTGTCATGTCCGACAACTCGGAGACTGTGAAATCCCAAGTCAGGGAAGGCAAAATTACTGGACAAACACTACTGCAGTAAGGGAACGTACGCGCAGCTCAGGAGAAGCAGTGAATATTCTGTTTAGCCGGCCGAGAACAGCTGAGGGCGCAGACCCAACTCGTGCGCCAGAGCTTTGTCCGCCTGTAGCCAATCAGCAAAGGAGGCAGCCTTGATTGGCCTCAAGCTCTCGCCACGTCAGTGCCAAGTCAAACGCGGCTCAGGCCATCGGTCGACAGGAAGCGTAAGATGGGCTGAAGGCGCAGAAATCACTCCTGCGCTATATTTTAGTAATTTCCTATGTTAGCAACTCTCCTCGATAACATTTGGGCACCGGAGCCCATTTTTCTACTGCATTTCGATTCCGACGGTATGTTCTCAACATTTGATGACGCAAAAATACTGTTCACTCATATATCGCTGTCTCAGAGTGTCAATGACTTCCAGATAACATTAACGGGATACCAAATATTCAGGAGAGACAGAAAAACGTCAAGGACGGAGCAGCGCTCGTGCATTTAAAGAAGAACTTCACTGTGTCTGAGAAGATCCAGAAGTTTACTGACAGTGCGAAGTCCCCTTGATTTGATTTTAGAGACAAGGGTTTTGCAAACCAACTTACTACCCATGATAGTACCGAAGTTGAGATTCGTCTGTTGGAAGATATAAAGGGAAACACCACTCGATTTGATGGTATCGTCATAGGCGACTTCACTGCACCAAGCATTTATTAGAGTGCTACGCAAGCACAGTTTTCTTGGTCTGCTTCTGATTATCCCCTTCCGAGGGCAGCCGTTTAAGCCTTCCTCAAATAGCATTATTAGTTGCTAATAAGAGCGCGCGGAGTGCATCAAGCTAGTTCCTTTTTGAAGGAGATACGATCGCTGGGACAAGTGCTCTGTTAGCCTGACCTTTCGGATTCCCGCTCGAAGCCATCTTTAGAGACAATTGCAGATACGGGTGGTTCATGCACAAGGTGCTGCAGTATTTATAGGATGCAGTCGTCATGCTACCGCATACCTATGACTAGTAACGGCTTCCCCCTTCATCAGGGATCGTTGCACTCGGTGTGATGACTGTTTGATGGCCGACATTCGCATCGTTAATTGCTGCAATTTCATCACGTGCGTTGGATGTTGGTGTGATGATTGCTCAACCATCTGACCCACCGACCCTGGCGTGGGGAAAAGTGTTCACTTGTGCGCTTCCCGCGTGGCTAATTACTCCGCCTAGGCGAAGTCTCAGCACGTTCTTGACATATGAAAACGCTCGCCAAAGTTTGGCGTCCGTGCGGTTAGGCCTTTCGTCCCTTTTGCGTATGCACCGGTTGACGAAGTTGCGCGGATAACCATTGGCTTTGAAGACCCGTCGGAGTTATTGTAGTTCGACAATCTTGTCTTCCGGCTCACTGCAGTGCGTTTGGACACGCCGATAGAGCGTCCTTGCACAAATGTGTTTGTGGCTGATTGGGTGGTTGCTGTTGAAGTTCAGTATTTGCATCGTATTTGTTGCTTTCCTGAACACTTTGGTCTTCAGTCCACCACAGTCTTTGCGGCATACGAGGACTTTCAGGAAGGCCAGCTGGTTTTTCTCTTCCTCCTCCATCGTAAATTGTCTGTCCGGGAAGACCGCATTCAGATGTTCTTTGGATATCGTCTGCACAAAGGATCTTGACAGTATCGATGAGATATACTGCACATTTCCACCCGATTAAGATGGTTAGATGTTAATTAAATGAGAGTACTCGATAAGGGGCACCATGTGCAGTAAGCGAAATGAAAAAAAACACCTGGCGAGGAAACATTCGTTTAATGGCAGCGGAAGCATCGTTTATAGACTAAGGTGGTTTCTGCTCTGCGAACATAAGCGAGGACTAGTTTATTTAAAGAACACATAACCTCGTGAAATGTCACTGTCCCTATTCAGAGGCACGGCAAACCAACTGACCACAGTGGCCAATATAACTCCTAAAAATAGTGATAAAACAGAAGGGAAGGTTTTGGGAGATGTTCTGCAGGAACGATGGATCGGCGGTATTCGAGGAATAAAAAGTGCAGTTTTGAAAAGGACGACAGTATAGGGGGCAATAATCAGCGCCGCGGAGCTGTGAAATATTATATGCTACTGTACAGCACATCCTGTGAAGAGGCACACAAACAGGAGCCCGATCCCTGTTATGAGGGACGATGAGGACTTAATTTATCCAGGCGCAAGATCAGGGCTGAGCACTGCCTACACTGCTTTTAGAGTTTTTCAAGTGAGAATCCGAAACGTCCGGCGAATAAAGCCCTTGTTCCAGCGATCGCTTCTTCTTCTGACCAGGAACGGGACCTTTGTTACGCAAATTCCTGAGAACATTGGGATGTCAACTATAGAAAGCATTCCCTCTCATGAAGGACAGATGTTTAGGTGACCAATAAGCTGTGCTACTTAAAATTAACATCACACACTACGTTCCTTTGCAAAAATAATAATCATACACTCACGTTCAATCAATAATCTGTCAGCCTGGCTTTCATATGCAATAGGAACGTGAGAAAGACCGCCAAAATGGGATTAGCGATTTTTGTGGAAGTTCTGGGCCTCCTTCCCAACAACTGATACGACTTGTACGAAAGGAGCTTGTATGTTAAGAATTCATTTTACGCGAAAAAGGGTCGGAGAAGAGCATTCGACGAAAAACGCAGTGCCTGCGTGAATATAGAAAGTCTCCCCCCTCTACAACTTGACGGTAATGGACATCATAGGCAAGGTTCTTCGGTGACTCGAAAGTCTTGACTATCTCTCATGTTGTCTGCGTGTAAAAACAATAAACAGGATGTTGACCCGTAGAGGGTGGCGGTTCACAAGAATCACTGCTAGGACCGACCCTCTTTCTCATGTTCATCAATGACCGTGCGCAAGATCTGAATTGCAAAACTGTCTTTTTCTAATAATATGATGATTCAGAGAGCCATCCACAGTGTCGCCGATGTGGGGAACCTCCACTACAACGGTTATCAAATAAAAGAATA
>CACRXP010000096.1:881568-899627 GCA_902702965.1 Spirometra erinaceieuropaei
AGATTACTAGGAGTCCGGCTCGCTCTTTGGGGAATTAGGGGTAGGTGAATTTACACCGTTGTGAATGTGAGAACGAAGAACAACAGGTAATAATGGTTTTCATCCGGCATGAGGCCGTGAGTAGTGTGCCAGTGAGAAAGGCAGATAACGACAAATTCCACCGTTCGTCTGACAATATCGTCTTATTTTATTCAAAACTACGTAAGTTTAAAACTGAATGCAGGTCGATTTCACCGCATCACGAAACAACACGTGATAGAACCGCTGCAAGCTCGAAAAATTTGGGCATGAAAATCTCAATGAATGCAAATGGACATCTAACTGAACACGCATTCCAGAGCTCGGAAGAAAAGTTTCCTAGGGACTCAAAGCTAAATCCTGGTTTCTCTATGTCGCGCCACAGGTGTCTCAATGGCGCTTAATGAATCAAGCAATAATCGTTGTAAACAGGACCGAAATCCAATATATCTATCAAATCCCGAACCCTATTTATGCATGAAAGCACTTTACGAGCAAAAAAGCTCAAACTGACGGCCTCCCGAGTCTCGATGTTAACATGCAAAACTGACTGATGGAAGAAGTCCAGCGAAAGCCATAAAAAAGACAAATAGTACAGGTACCTTCAATTATGTAAGAGAGCATCCTGCCGCCTGTAAAATGGTCCGAATCGCAATTTTTCCATCTCACCTTTGGTTAGTTCAACAGCTAACATCACCAAAAGACCAAGTCGGTTTTTATCCAGTAAGATTCGTAAAAACGGTCTCGGTTGATGAAATAGAAATCAGCAGAAAAGACGGACGGCATGGCGATGGCTCTGAAGTCCGTTGTCCTTATTAACCCCCAGAAACTCCCTAGATTGATTATGGAGCCCTGACTGATGCCATTCATCGACATTCTAACCCTTAGTCATCACAAAACACTTTATCCAACATGCTTTTCGCCTCATCCTGCTCACTGCTGGCAGCCAGGTGTTAATCACTTCCAAAACATCGCTGTCATCTGGCTATGAACTGAAGGCATACATCATGCAAAAAGAATTCATGTATTACTTTTTGTTCTCAAGTGAAGACAACTGTTGCAGTCACTTGGTGTCAGAACTCTTCTGTCGGAGTGTCATGTCCGACAACTCGGAGATTGTGAAATCCCAAGTCAGGGAAGGCAAAATTACTGGACAAACGCTACTGCAGTAAGGGAACGAACGCGCAGCTCAGGAGAATCAGTGAATATTCTGTTTAGCCGGCCGAGGACAGCTGAGGGCGCAGACTCAACTCGAAGCTCTTTCGTGCGCCAGAGCTTTGTCCGCCTTTAGCCAATCAGCAAAGGAGGCAGCCTTGATTGGCCTCAAGCTCTCGCCACGTCTGTGTCAAGTCGGTTTTTCCGACGTAGTTGCTTTGTCCGCAACTACACCAGATCCGATAAACGACTCCCAACGTTTCTTGCCGTGGCAGCGGGTCTTTCGGTTTCATTACCTGACGCCTGATGATTGCCCCCGGTCCGTGTGCAACTACAACGCCAAGTGGTGCGATAAGGTGGCCGACAGCTTCCGAAACGTTGTTGATATACGGAAACGCTCGCCAAAGTTTGGGTTCGTGCGGTCAGGCCTTTCGTCCCTTTTGCGTATGCACCGGTTGACGAAGTTGCGCGGATAACCATTGGCCTTGAAGACCCGTCGAAGTTATTGTAGTTCGGCAATCTTGTCTTCCAGCTCACTGCAGTGCGTTTTGACACGCCGATAGAGCGTCCTTACACAACTGCGTTTGTGGCTGATTGGGTGATTGCTGTTGAAGTTCAGTATTTGCATCGTATTTGTCGCTTTCCTGAACACTTTGGTCTTTAGTGCACCACAATCTTTGCGGCATACGAGGACTTTCAGGAAGGTCAGCTGGTTTTTTTCTTCCTCCTCCATCGTAAATTGTTTGTCGGGGAAGACCGCATTCAGATGTGCTTTGGATATCGTCTGCACAAAGGATCTTGACAGTATCGATGAGATATACTGCACATTTCCACCCGATTAAGATGTTTAGATGTTAATTAAATGGGGGACTCGATAGGGAGCACCATGTGCGGTAAGCGAAATGAGAAAAACACCTGGCGAGGAAACATTCGCTTAATGGTAACGGAAGCATCGTTTATAGACGAAGGTGGTTTCTGCTCTGCGAACACAAGCGAGGACTAGTTTATTTAAAGAACACATAACCTCGTGAAATGTCACTGTCCCTTTTTAGAGGCACGGCAAACCAACCGACCACAATGGCTAATATAACTCCTAAAAATACTGATAAAACAGAAGGGGAGGTTTTGGGAGATGTTTTGCAGGAACGATGGATAGGCGATATTCGAGGAATAAAAAGTGCAGCGGAACACTTTTAAGGATACAGTTTTGAACTCATGCAACTGTCACCTCTAGCGAGAATCTAGACTTTGTCGGATGTTAATGCGTGACCGGATCTCGCCGGATGTGGTTATTCCTCTTTACTGTTATGCATGCGTGGCGACTGGCTCGGGGACTGAAAATCAGGCTCCATGAATCCTTCTTAATGTACAGAGTAAACTTTGCATATTCCTACTTACTAGAAGGTATGTCTGCATCCAGTGATCACTGTGTTTCGTCCATATTGTTATCACTACGTCCGATTTGTATGTGACGTAAGTTCGATTGTCGCGAACGATGACCACCGTGTTTCCCACAACATGAGGAGCGCAGGACGGAGGCTTGTGCCTGAACTAGTTAGTAGTGGCAGTAGAATTCTACAACATCTGCCGCACTCCCACCTCCCTCACCTACACGGACCCGGTGGCCAGGCAGAGTCAGCATGACTGGTGCGGAAACGGTTATGGTGGACCAGATTTTAACGGAAGCACGAAAGGGGATGGCTCCGATCCCATCTAAGTGCAAATGACATAGGGGCCACATTACGAAAGAGCCATTGCAGCTGAACTCTTCGCCTTGAGATGACCGACCTATCCGTCAGCTGACAGCCTTCCAAGCCACGACTTTTAGCACATCCTGCTTAAAAGGAAAAAACACTAAAGTACCGTGTGGCTGGAGTCGCCAGAGTCGACCTCATTTTCTCCTCCCTCTTCTGGCACCAGTTTACCCTTGGAGTTGGTCAGCTATCCGGTGCGGGTATTGGGCGCACGCGGATGGCGAGGCGTTATTCGGCACCTAGGTGTGCTACCACACCCCCATGAATGGCATTTTTTGTGCGATACGAGCACTTCCCGCAGCCCGATTAACGTGTGTCCTGCCCTCATCTGGCCTTTTGTTTGTCTAGTGAATCCCCCCATGGCCCTTTGTAGGGGCACTGTATGTGGCAAAGAGGTTATTTGCCGGCATGCGCTTATCCCCCCTCATATCCAGTCAAGTGAAGTGAACTACCTTTGTCTGGTCACAACTCGAATACTACTTGTCGGCGTGCTTTGAATAATTCATGCGTGAAAGTTCTGTTTTAGCAATGACTAGGAAGTAAGTCATTGGGTTATTCTGTTGCAGTAGTAATCTAGGTCAGAGGAAAAGCCGACTGTGCTCCAACTCCCAGCCCAACATAGGGGTAATATCCATCAAGCATTGTAGGAACAAATTAAATATTCATTCGAGTCAACTATGCGGGGTTTGCTTGGTTTTTTCCAACATAACCTTACGCCTAATCCTTAAGGTTGTCCAAAAACTATGCTGCCCTCCGGCGATTTCACAAGCTTCATGGATGGGTGTTTTGTGGTGTGTCATCATTCCTCACAACGAATTATCAGAAACGTCTTCCTATTCCCTACGAGCAGATATTTTAAGAAGCGTCTTAATTTCTTGTAGAAAATAAAGAGACTTACCGTGTCATATCCTGACAAATAGGTTGCTGATACTCAACTATTGTATTTTTTGCCTAACGAAACCCTCTGTCATAACAGAATCGCTGTCCGTTCTGCCTACATCTTTTTTGTAGTGTCGCTTTTAATAATGAAAGTCCACCCGCTTGATGTTGTTAGTGTCGCTGTTCTACATTCGTTTTCGTTCTACCGACCTTTTCTATCCACAAATCACTATTTTCCGTTTTCCAACTCAGAATTTCTTGTTGTTTAAGAGCTGGTTCGCAGGTCTCAGGGCTTTCGGATATGCCACTAACCCTGTTTCAAAATATCTATTGATCTCTTGCTGGTTTGTCTGTATTTTTTCATCCCTACGAATTCTGTCAGAGTGGCAACTTTATATTTTTAACTCTGTGAGCTATGGGTAATCCATATGCTTCCATTTCAAGCAACCTGACGTTTAACAGTTTTCGGATTCATGAGTGAAATTATGACAATGAAGAGTAGTAGTCTCTTACGATTACTTGAGATAAGCATATTTGTCCATTCTGGATTTTTTCTGGGTCTTAGATATGTCATCATAAGCCCTACCAAACTACCTGTCCAGAAAAATGTTCGCAACTTGAGGCTAGGTTTAATTGCTTGAACTGTTATCAAGGTGGAAAGGACATTTACAGGCAAACAGAATCTGTTCCATAAAAATAACAAACAACTTTATAAAAACATTGCATGTAATTTACGAATGATTTGACAAAACAGTCCACCATATCCACAAAGTCTAAGTCGACGCAGTGACCCCTCAAGTCGAGAACGTCGAAGTATACGCCTAAGATGGAACAGTGGATCACTATTCGATCATTAAAGCTGGAAATGTATTCAATGAGTGCAGTGAGCATGGGAAGAATAAGCGAGTAAGTGGACATAGGGAAATTTAAATGGAAGGAATAGGGAACTGGAGGAGAAGGGGAAGTTGAGCATGGTAGACATTCTAAGCTATGTCCAATATCACAACCCCGATGCGGCCTGCATTCATGGTCTTATTGCAAGTTCTGCGCTGAATAGGGAAGACATTCTCCTCGCGAGCCAATAATACGAATTGACTATGGTGAAACTCCCCAGGGGTCAGTGTCCGCGGAAGTCTAGGAGAGGAGTGAATGCAAGTCGTAAACCCTTATCATGCTAGGACTTGGAGACAGAGGACAGAATTCAAAACAGGGAGGGAATTCACGTAAACAGGGTGGACGGTTCAGAAAGTTAGTAGGATCCTCGTTGACGCCTGTGGAGATGGGGACGACCTTTCATCAGGCTTCATACTGAACTTAAATTTCATTCCATTGACAGAAAACATAGAGTTTGGTATAAGAACTGACCGGTATCCAATAGAATCAAGAGGGAAGCAAGAAACCTGCATTCTAAAAGTCGCATAGTTAAACATAACACTTTGACTGGGCGAGGCGGCACATGGTGCCGAGTGACACTTAACCTTCTTCTGTTAATATCAAATATGTCCGCGTTCAAGCACTAACGTCATCGATCATGCCAAGACAAAGAAATTGGTCGGCAATCAGCCTGTTTCTCGCTCGGGCCTAAGAGGGGGAATGTTACTGAAAAAACGTGGAGGGCTGGAACACCGGGAAATGATGGAGAATAGTCATAACATCGCTGTGGACGGGAGGTCTGTGAGTTTTAACTAACAGCATCCTCTACATCGGCGGATCTGACTAGGCGCTGCACTAGGACGAAGGCGGAGAAATCACTTCGGGAAATGATAAAGCAAGACAGACAGGCGGTAAGACATTGGGGGGAAGAAAAGACGAAGAAAAGATTGGTTTTATATTATGGGCATTGTCATAAGGAAAGGTAAAGTCAGGGAAGTAACCAGTTATGAGGTCAAGATACACAATAATACTTTTCCAAAAATGACAGTCAAGGTACACGTTCCGAATGGACAGTTGATGGGAAGTTTGGGATAGACAAAACTCTTGACAGGCTCTGTGATGCTTAGCTACTGGAGTACGTCGTTAGAAACCAATCAGACAATCGATTAGGGCGAATAAATCAGCACCAGGGGTTGTGGCCATAACCTTCCTTACCACAAATATCTAGGAAAGGTAACGCTTAGTGCCAGGATTGCGAAGGAGAAGCAGAAGCCAAGTATAGTTATGGGAGAGACGTCGACAACCTGCAGGAACGAGTTGGAGGTAGGGCGGCAACGGTCAGTAGTTGCCGAAGGCGTGACAATGATAAGAACATCATTGTCAAACAGGGAAGGCCTACGAGTTTTGGTGTCGCACACCAAAAAATCATTACCTGCTCAATAGCTGCAAGGCAGGTCGGCCGAATTGAGCTTTTGGCCGATGGGCTTCCTGATACCAGCCTGAAAGTATGAAATCAAACTCCACGACAGGTCTTATAACTGAAATTCATATACAGTATATGTGCTAACTCATGAAATGTCAACCAAAATTTAGAAATGCATTCTCGTTTCGAAAAGATAAATTAAGCAGTGTTGTAAAACGTATCATGATGCAGCATAAATCTATAATGATTCAGTTACCTCAGGGTGTCGGCTTTCGAAATAACTTATTTTCGGCTGCATGCAAGATCTATACTCTGCAAAAAATGACTACTTAAGTAGCATGCAATTTTCTCATTGACTTTCGATGCCCTTGAAAATTCAATTATATTTCATGGGAAACATGCATATAAATATTCATTCTTTTACTTTTTCCTTAGAAAATCACGTCTTCTTCCAATTGCACACTCAAAAGAAGAGTATAATTCGATTTAAAAAAGTTTCTAATTGTGAGATTTTTTAATACCGTTAAATGGCCGTTCAGAAAACGTCCTGTATTTGCATGTACGAATGTGGCTTGTAAAGTTAACAATATTGCATGCATTTCTCTACGTTGTTAAGAGGAGACCATATGACATTCATCAAATTAAGCAGTGGATTTGAGCAACATTGTTAACTTTACAAGCCACATTCGTAAATGCAAATACATGACGTTTTATAAACGGCCATTTGACGGTATTAAAAAATCTCACAATTAGAAACTTTTTTAAAACCGAATAATACTCTTCTTTTGAGTATAAAATTGGAAGAAGACGTGATTTTCTACCGAAAATTAAAAGAATGAATACTTATATGCATGTTTTCCATGAAATATAATTGAATTTTCAAGGGCATCGGAAGTTAATGAGAAAATTGCATGCTACTTAAGTAGTCATTTTTTGCAGAGTATAGATCTTGCATGCAGCCGAAAATAAGTTCTTTCGAAAGCCGACACCCTTAGGTAACTGGATAATTATAGATTTATGCTGCACGATGATTCGTTTTACAACACTACGTAATTTATCCTTTCGAAACGAGAACGCATTTCGAAACTTTGGTTAACATTTCATGAGTTAGCACATCTACTGTATTATTACGACATGCCGGCAGTCCGCCGATGGAAGCGTATGTGAAAAAGGCTAGGTGTACGCAGGAAGTTCGCAAGCCACTGTTTTGACCGAAAAAACGATCAGTTTTAAAGTGATTCTGGCAACCTGCGCACTGAGCTTTGTAAACTCCCTGGAGGATGGGGAAACTGACATTGCTGATTCATATGCGGACTAGGGGCGCAGTAGTGTTCATCTGTGGGTCCACGTGATGGTATTAGTAGGTCACTTACTTACTACGCCTAACGTCCATTAACTAGCACCCAACTCTCCCTTTCTTCCTTCTACTCCACTACTTTTCCCCACTGCCGGAATGTCCTACGTCGAAGGCGACATGCAATCACATAGGCGGCCCAAGCCAAAGGGTCGTTCTCTCACTTTATCTAGTGACCATATGGACAGCGGCAGTCGTCTGTTGCGACCGATCAGTCCGATTTGGGGAGAGCATTGCTTACCGTTGTAAGGGGGTTGGGCCGGAAAAGATGCCCTTAGCAATGCTGGGATCCCGACATCTGCGCGCAAACTGGAATGCCTGCAGTCAAAACCTTTAAAACAGAAACATACTCTCTCTTCCTCCTCCTCCTCCCCTCTGCGCCAACTCACAGTCCGTTAGGGTGATAACATTCACGCTGGCATACTGGAATGTTTGTTCCCCTTCAGCCAATCCGAAGAGCAACCGACCGGAACGGAGAACGGCACAAGTCGCTCGGGAATTGGCGCGCTGTAAGGTTGACACCGCTGCACTCAGCGAAGCCCGGTTCCCAGAACAAGGCCGACTGGAGGATGTGAGTGTGGGATACACTTTCCTCTGGAGCGATCGCCCCAAGACAGATCGACGGGAAGCGGGCTTCGCCTTCGCCTTCCGGAATGACATCGTGGTACGACTTCCCTGTCTGCCACAGGGCAACAGCCATCGCTTGATGAGCCCGCCTCTGCCCCTCCGGGGTCCCAATTTCACTACTATCATCAGCATCCACACCCAACCAGAGGCCAGTCCTGTCGAGGCGATGGTCAAGTTCTACGAAGATTCTGGTAACCTTAATGTCCTCGTCAAGACAGACTTCGCTGGCTGGAGAGGAATGTTAGCCATCACGGAACCGTTGGCTGCGAAGACAATAGCCGTCTACTCTTGCGAACTTGCACTGAACAACGCCTCCTGGTGACCAACACCCTCTTCAACCGGCTGAAACAGAAAAAGGCATCCTGGGTGCATTCCCGATCGCGACGCTGGCAGTAGCTGGATTTTGTCTGCGTTTGTTGTACAGATGTACAGGACAAGCCTGTGACCAAGGCCATCTGCAATGCCGATGGCTCGACGGGCAACCGCTTCGTCATCTCCAAGGTGAAGTTGCATCTGTAAGCCCGCAGGAGGCCTCAACGTAAGCGAATCCACGCAAGTTGGAAACTACTATTTGTTTCAGTCGGCTCACCGTTTGCATTTTAGCGATCAACTGACCCAGCGTCTGGAAGACATGCCAGTAGCAGATGAAAACGCCTCCATGGAGACCCGATGGCGCCGATTACGGTGCGCCGTTCACTTAACCGCCCTGGCTATCATGGGTCGCACACGTGGCCAACACCAGGACTGGCTTAACGACGACGACAACAACAACGACTACGGCGGCGCAGCCACCAGCAGCCAGCTAGCCGAGAAGAACAGACTCCACGGAGTCTATTTCGGCCGCCCAACCGATGCAAACAATGAATCCGAGCACTTCAGAAACATCCTTAACCGCACCTCCATAAGTGCGAGGCCGCCAACGACTGGTACCCCTAAGTGGTACTCAACGTCGACCTGGATCTACCACTTCCCTCCCGAGAAACCATTCAAGCTGAGCAAAAACTCCCCAGCGGGAAAGTACCAGGCCCCGATGCAATTCTATCTCCTCACACGCAAGATAGCGTACCAGGAATGGCAATACAGACGCTCAAAAAGCCGATGTGAGAAAAGACATAAGTTGGAAACTGCATCGCATCGGGCGGGAAGACTTTGCAGAAATAACGTCAGAATGCAAAGGATGGGCAACTTCATCTATAATCCGACCAGCGAATTGCTTGACCTTATTGAAATGTCGTTGTAGGATAATATCGACTAAAGAAAAAAAGACATAGTTCAGTAAGCTTTTAACAAGAATCAGAGAGAGGGAAAACTGCATTCAAAGAATCACCGCCCCATGCTTTTGATTCACCTATTGAAGCGGTGAACGAGCGTTTTATTCGGACATAGTTATTTGCACGAGTAGGCACAAAAAGGTCGACTCGGATGAACTGACAAGCTGGTAGGAAAAGCTGCATATATTCTGATACGGGATGCTACCATTGCCGGAAACGATCCTAGACAGCCGCAGCCAATAGCCTCTGCAAACAAAGACACTCAAAGTGACATCTGCTTCTGTTGCTTAATTTGTCACGGGAAAATGAGGATAGGCGAGAGCAAGCATAGATAATCACAAGGAGGATGCTGTTCTACCGTGTAAAAAGGAAGCGTGCAACTTTCCTGTGGGTTGGTTAATTAAGGCCAGATAGAAGAATATGCAACAGAAGTGAGAAGCCTGCAAGAGTTGAAAAATAAGGTAGAAGTCTCTAAGCGCATTGAGGCATTGATGTGCTCGGACCGCAGTTTATACTCGTAGTGACTTCCAGAAAAGCGCCTCGTTTATAAAGAGATTTGTATTGCGGTCTTATATGTCAATTTAAACTCTGCTGAACGTTTCTGTCTCTTACCTATGAACCAGGGACACTGTCCGTTGAAAAGCTTTGAAAGCACTGAAAACTTGAACTTCAGTGGTAGCGCGCAGTTTGAAATTTCGGACTCTCGGTAGGTGGCCTGTAGTTTCCCGGGCTGGGCGTTTTTGCTTTAATGCCTTGCAAGATTTTTTGTTTGGCTCTCGACTGGCAGTCAACATTGGGGTGTGTTGCGTCATTTACTCTCGTAGACGCCTTTGGCTGTATTTATGCTGCCCCGGCATGAACTCTCGCCCATCCCGACATCCATGTTGTGCATTTTCTCTAGGCCATTTTAATCCCGCTTCGGGAAGTTACTCGCTCTACGCGATGCGTGTCGTCTAATTAAACGCCCTAAATCTGTGTTTTGGGGCATCTCATTGTGGCGAAACTGGACTGCAAGTCCAGATTTCAGCCCCACAGGCTGCCAAGTTGGATCTGCGCTTTTAATTATGGCGGTCGTCTGAAAGGAATGCGAAACATAGGATCATGGAGTAGTTCGTAAATTTGTCCCAGACTTCCCTGCCTTATGGTAATAGGACCAGGCTGTTCTGCGCACACATTTGCCTTCTAGGACAACTTATAACTCCTCGCGTTCTCAGCCCGTAGCCGTAGGATGGATGCCTTCTTCCTGCTCTCTTTGGAATCTCGACTGTCCCATTGCATTCTGTGGTCCCTAACATTGTGGAATTATTAGGCAAAAAGTCTTCTGAAAAATACCAAAAACTCATGTTCAATCCATTATTGGAAGTCTCCTCGAAAGTACTAACCCACGATTGCGATGGAAACTAAAGCGACCAGAAAGCTACCAAAGTGCGTTTATGTACAGAGCAAAAGGTTCTGGAGCAGCGCATATCAAAAGTAGGCAGAAATGGCGTGTCTTTTCGGGGACTAGAAAACAAAATCTGAAAACATCCGGGCCTTCGCCGAAAGGAAAAGACTGCCCCATTTATTTTTATTCTGCGGTGGAGGAAAGTTTGAATGACTTTTTTGAACGACTGAGATCGATTTATGCGCTACTTTTCATCTTTAATGCTTAGCAGCAATGGTTATATTGAGCGCCAGTGGCAGAAGTTCGTAGGACTGCGGACGAGAAGATATACGTGATACATGTCCTAACTTTCATAGAGGAGCGCAACAGAACAGACGGAGTAAGCCATGCACAACGGCACAGTTTTGGAAGTGCGAAGATGTGTTATTTAGGAGGGGGCAATGAATCAGTCCGAAATCCTACAGATGTGATCAGAGATTATAAGGATTCCGTAAATGATGTTCCGAAAGGCCGGTATCCACTAGGAGCCAGCCGGCTCTATTAATATTCAGGCATGAAACGAATTGAAACACTGTTTTAAAGGTGTGAGATCGCTTAACGCAATTTTGGTCAAGTGGAGTCGATCAGCATGCCTATTCCTTGATCATCAGGCCTGTCTGAAATTCATGAAGAGGTCCTTCTGTTACTTTGATTCCAGGCATGCAAAACCCTCCACCATAAAATAGCACAGTATTTAGCGAAGAAATATGAACCAGTGAAGTAAGAATTGACTTTACGCAGATAAGAGGATGCATTTGGATTCCTTAATTATGTACAAAAAATTAATCCAATCTGGATAACCGTATTCTCGTTTGGCGTCTTTTCCCATCCGCCACCGTCCTCGTATCGTATCTCGTCGTATCTGCGAACTAATTGAAAGTGAAGAATTTGAAGTAGGTGTTCCGATCGGCAAGTTTGAAGTGCTGGGCCATGAAATTGTAATTCTAGCTAGCATCCGTACAAGCTTATCTGCTGGATGATACCGTGGCTGATTTATGCGCAGTAAAATAATCGAGGGGCCAAGCAAACTGGTAGCATTTGCAACATCACAAAAGTCCGTCGGTTTCCCTTTCCTTGGTAACGAACTAATCAAGGTTAATGCCCCTGCAGGGCTGCCCCTGCCACAGTCCTTGCTTCACCCCAACTGTCTACGAAAAGTATGCGCGCCTGGAGGCCAGCACGTTCGTAACGATCCCTGTTCGACCTCACAGCATATTCCTACTTTTAGCCTTGATACGGTGCCGCCACCGGTCGGATTATGGGACATGCATGTCCGTCTGTGCTTGGGGTTCAATCTGGAGTCCTCGTAGGCATTCTCACGACGACTAGTGGCGCATTCAGTTAGTGGGGTTCTGACAGAGACAACGGAGGCTGTGTCATGCTAACTTATGCCCTGGCGAGATTCCATCTTATCTAGTACTGTTCTGTTTCTCATTTTAGTCCCGGTACGTCAATTATAAGATGAATAAAGCCCTATTATAGGGTATTCTCTTTCCGATTCTTGCTTCCCGAGTTTTTGCGTGCTCCCCCTCTCTTGTGCTCGCTACGGTACTAGCTAAATCAATTTATTCATCTTAAAACTCCAGACTGGATGGATCCCTGAAGTCAGAACGATTCGATGTTGATCCAACTTCTCAAGACGCTTCTAAACAGTGAAATCATTGGTTTCACACGTTTTAAGGTTTCTCGTCCACGATCGATAGCCTAAAACGGGATAAGTTAAGCGTTCTGACTAACTACGTTTCCCCGACAGTCTTGGAATGCATTAATGAATGCTTCAGTTATGAAGAAGCTGTTAAATGGCCATGAGATCTCTACTTAAGACCCAAGAACTAAATTTTCGCCCGCCATCTTTTGACAACCTGCAGACAAGAAGGCAGACAAACCCTCCAACAGATTCCTCAGAAGCTAAAGACCTTGTCTAAGGACTGCGATTTTAAAGCCGTTGCAACAGAACAAAATCGCGACGATGCCATCGGACATGCGTTCATCAGTGACTTTTTGTCAAACCAGATTCGGCAGGGGTTATCGGGACAGAAGGTTTTGAATTTCCAAACTGCCTTCGATCAGGAAAGGTCACTGGAATTGGCATAAAGGCAGTCTATCGTATCAAAACCCTCCGACGACCTCATTCTCTGTCGCTACTAAGCCATGTGGGACGTCGTCGAGTCCCGTTAAAGAGCTTGACCTCATGGCTTTTACTTCAGTCCTTAGCAAATGTTTTTTTTTTGTGGATACGACAAGCACCACCGTTCGAGGTGTCTCGCACGCTATGCGTTATGCATAGGTTTCGATAAAAATGGCACTCCCAAAAGGTGTGCCAAGCATCACAAAACCGAAAAACCGTTTTTTTCCGTCATGCACCCTGCCATTCCCACCGTAGCATCAGCAGCTGTTCCTGACTGTCCTTTAAGCGCAGTAATTAAACTGCAGATAAATAGGACTACTTTCCAGGCGCTTATTGACACAGGTAATTCTGAAAGTTACATTTCTTCTTCAGTGGTGCTCCGAAATAGGTGAAAGGTTCATAACTTTCGCACTAAAATACCCATGGTTACCACAACCATGACCAGCGCCACGCAAGGACATGCTCTTGTCTATATTAAATCTAAAGGTACAATATGCGAGGGCATCAATCAATCGGTCTTGCTAGACTTATGCGCCGATTTTCTACTTGAACATGAATTTCTCCGTGTTGTAGCTGGGACCATAGCAAGCACACTATATGAAGAGGACCAACAGATACGTATGCAAGAGCCAGAACCAGAATACCCTAAAACAGGGCTTTATTCATCTTACAATTGACCTACTCGGACTAAAGCGAGAAATAGAAAAGTAGTAGATAAGATGGAATTCAGCCAGGGGTTTATGTTAGCATGACATTTACCCCGGCCAACAAATTGAGGAATCGAGATGTCAAAAATCGGAAGGAAAGTTAGCATGGGGCAAAGTTCAGGCGTCTCTGTTACGAAGGCAGTATTGATGAACACGTTGTTGTTGTTGGATAAATGTTTTTAGGCAATGTATGCAGGCATCGTCAGCGTTAGGTACACTAACAGGTGTTGCATCACTCTGTTTTTCAGTTAAAACGGTGCTACTTTCTTGCTCGATAATGGGTTGGTGGTCAGGGGAAAATGGGATGGTATTTTCTGGTATCGGCATGGCCGTCTTCGGGTGGCAATCACCAACATCTTTTTCACCGCTTGGAGCAAGTAGTTGAACAAATACCGTTTCTTCTCTGTCGTTATTGAATCGTATATGAGCATATTGGGGGTTACATTGGAGTAGTTCCACCTCCCCAACGAGTGGATCAAACTTAGACTGTTGATTGTTCTTCTTCAGCAGAACTCTGCCAGAAGAGGTAAGGCACATGGGGAGAGTAGTCCCAGTGGTCGACCTATTGTAGGAAACATTCTCTCCTGGGGTGTCGCATTAGTGGCAGTACACAAAAGTGATCCGATTGAGTGTAAGGCACCAAGTAAAACGGGTTCCCAGTGGTGACAGGTAAACTTTGGGATTTTAGAGTAAGAAGAATAGTCTTCCATAAAATGTGGTTCAGACGTCCGACCTGCCCAATTCCTTGGGGCTTGTATGGAGTTGTTCTACTCGTCGCCACTCCCTTATTGCGAAGAAATCGCCGAACTTTATTTGACATACACGACGATCCCCGGTCGGTGTGTAAGTACTAATGTGTACCAAATATGGAGAAGAGCTGACACAAGCATTTAATGACAGCTTCGGCTCTCTGATCAGGATAGGTAAATGCAAATGGGAAACAAGAATATTCAGCAATAATCGTCGGCAGATAGCGGTTGCGAGTTGCCGACGGAAGAGGACCTTTGAAGTCGAGTGACAATTGTTCGAACGGCCGGGTGGCGTTGATGAGTGGACCATGTGCTTTAAAGAAACGGAGCTTGAAATTTAACGACGGCATTGCGAATCTCTTCTATCGAAAAAGGGGGATTCCGAGCTCGAACAAAGTGCGAAAGCCGAGACACTGGGATGACAAAGCGATTCATGTAGTTCTTTCAGATTGACACACGTTAGTAGGGTGCCACCGCAATTGCGCTAAAGCGTGTTCGTCGCTCGATTTTCTTTACCAGGTCGGCAGACAATGTCAAATTTGAATGGAGACAGCTCCAACCTCCAGCGCTCGGTCCTGCCACTTTTGACCTTCCTTTCTTGTTGATTACCGAAGATAAAGGCAACAGGACGCTGATCCGTGATGAGTTTAAGGTGATTACAGAGGAGAAAGTGCTTCCATTTGCTTATGGATTCCACTACGGTGTATGCTTCTTTCTCTATAGCTGAATGATTTTGCTCATTTGGAGAAAAGCTACGTGAGAAAAGCGCAACTGGTCGGTCATTCTGATTAGGTGTGGCAGCGATTACGACGTCTGAAGCATCGGTCTCGACAACTAATGGGGTATCGCACTGAACAGTGGCCACTGTGGCTTTCGCAAGTTCCTCCTTAAGAGTCTCACGTGCTTCTATTACCTTCAGTGGTAAAAGGAGTGTTTTGTTGCGGGTAAGCAGATGAATTTTATCTGAAAAGTGAGATATCCGTGGTGAGTAGTATGACAGCAGTCCCACAGCTCTTTGTTGAGACTTCAGATCATGTGGAGGAGTCATTTCACGCAAAAGCCTTAGACGATCTGCATCCGGCCCAATGTTGCCCTTGGCCACCTCGTAATCAAGACTTTTATTTCCTTAGTAACGATAACACTTTTGGCTTCATTGAACGTTAGTCCGTACTTTTCGGTCACGCCAAGGAATTTTTGAAGTGATAAATCATGGTCCGCCAGGCCGTTCCCACAAATAGTGATATTGTCAAAGTAGACGAAAATATTCCTTGGACTTTCGCATGCAATTATGTCGTCGGCGGTCCGCTGGAAGCACGCAACTCCGTTGGTCACACCAAACGGGATACGGCAAAAATAATATAAACGTTCACAAGCTTCAAAGGCAGTGTGCGGTCTTTCCTCTACCCGAATGGGTATCTGGTGGTAGGCGCTCTTGAGATCGAAAGTGCTATACGTGTCGTAGTTTGCAATATGTTCAATCATTTCGTCTATTCTGGGAGAGGGGTAGGCATATATAAGTGTGTATCTGTTGATCTTTTGGCTATAATCGATCGTTGGCTACCACCAAAACTTGGGCTCGCCAAGGGAATAATGAATGCTTACTTACATCCTCAGAAATAAGGCGACGAATTTCTTCTCATATAAATCTCCCATCCATTTTGGCGGGTCTACGAAATTTGGTAGCGATAGGTTTGCAGTCCGGTGTCAGACCGGGAAACAAACGGGGGGGATCTCGACGCAAGCGACTGCCACAAAACAAGGCGATGACGTAGGTTTAGATCCACCAAAGGAATTTCAACACTTTTGTGGGACCGGAGTGTCATGTTACCATAAGCCCTGACTAAATTCCATCCTGTCTACTACTTTTCTATCTCTCGTTTTAGTCCCGGAACGTCACTTGTAAGATAATTAAAGCCGTGTTATAGGGTATTCTCGTCCTGACTCGTGCATCCGTATTTGTTTTTCCTCTCAATCTCTTGAGCTTGCTACGGTCCTAGCTACAACAATTTCTTCATCTTACAATTCCAAAATGGATCGATTCCTTAGACTAGAACGAGTCGATGCTGATTCAAATGCTCAAGACGCTTCTAGATAGTGGAGTTACTGGTTCCGCACTTTTAAAAATTTCCTGTCCATGATCGATAACCTGGAACCGGATAAATTAAGCATTCTGATTAACTACGTTTCCCCGACAATCTTGCAATGCATTAGTGAATGCTCCGCTTATAAAAAACCTGTTAAATTGCTGCGAAATCTGGGTCTGCTTATTTCGCAGCTAACCTCCGAAGGTCGCCCCACTATCCGCCACCTGTGGACGCGCTGGGTAGCCAGCAGCTAGGCTAACACGCAACCCTTCTTCGCCCACTATACTTATATACGATTCAATACTCACAGAGAAGGAACTGTATCCGTTCGACTACTTGCTTCCAGAGGCGAAAAAGATATTGGTGATCGTCATCAAAAGACGGCCACTCCTGTACCTGAAAATTGCATTCCACTTTCCCCTGACCACCCACCCATTATTAAGCAGAAAAGTGGCACCATTTCGACTAACAAACAGAATGATGCAACACCTGTCAGTACAACTAACACATCCAAAATTATGACTGAAGCACGTAGGCGGTTAATTTTTTATCGTCAAAAAGATCAATTAGGAGCACATCCCAATAATCCCATCTCCACTTTTCGAGGAATTAAATTTACTTCCAAAACGAAGGTCGATAAAGTACTGCAATTAATTAATGTCCTTGCAAACTCGGGTTTACGGCAAAGGCATCCTCCGAGGTCTTCCTTTCTAATGAAAGTAAACATTGGCGGGTCACGCGTTGATCAAAGCGTGCCATATAAGGGGAGCTGTGCACAGGACTTTCCAGTCTCTGAAGATGAGTAAAAGAATCAACTATTCGAAACGTCGGACCTCCAGTAAACCCCTCCCGGTGAACGCCTCTTCTTTGATATGCCACCAGGAATCGCATTTTCACTACTATTAAAGTAACCATATAATCTTTAAACGTAACTATGTTAGCAGCTTACTAAATTAAGCTAAAGCCCGCCGTTCCAGGCTAGGTAACCGATTGTAGTGGATGCTTGTTGACATGAACTCCATTCAACCACAGGATATTTTCTTAGGCACTGTTACAAGTTGACTGGTTTCCCACATTACCCATATGTCTAACAACGAGCTCGGGATCAGCTTCGAAAACTTATTACTAGTAGTTGTTTCGTTCCTAACTATCTTGCTCTACTTCTAGTGCTGGCGGTGATGGTGATTATCATTGTCATTAATATCAAATGGCTTGATAGACTCTATCTTTTCTAGAGTTCTTTAAACCTGATTGAGAGTGATGCAATCCACCTTCTCAAAGACGCTCAACGATGTTAAAACAAAGGATGGCTCTTTGTGCCGGGTCCTCAACGGCTCGCAGACTTTTAACGTTACGCCTACGTCTCTTTTAATGAGCAACGGCAGCAACAAGTCTTCCTGGTTTGTGCATTTGCTATGCGTATTAATGGTGATTTTGCAGGCCCTCAGGAAGCTCAAAGTCGGGCTCACTAACGCATGAGGGTCTGGAGAACAAGACTCGCAAACACACCCCGTCCCGCTGCTTTCAACGACCCCTTTCTTCTGATGCTGATGGTGGAAGGTAAGTGTTACCATTGTCTTCGTCATCATCCCCTTAAATCAGGTTTATCCCCAA
>CACRXP010000096.1:907245-919788 GCA_902702965.1 Spirometra erinaceieuropaei
CCCCCACTTTGCGCGTTGGTTGCCTCGGGACTCCCCATCATGCTTAGCGAAGTGCAAGATGCTTCTCCGAGGAGCCTGGGAACGTCACCATCCTTCCACCTCTTTGCTCTCGTACGGAATACCAGCTAAAATTCGTGCTTCTGCATCCAACAGAATGAGTGATCTACACAAACGCCGGTGATCTTGACGTCTCCGACCACTCTCGGACATGGGCCATTTATCGTGCGATGCATCCCAGTAATAGCCTGGCTGCTTGTCTTCTCCCAATGAGCGCTTACGTAACCCAGTAGGACCCCACATTATATCTACTGCTCTGACATAAAACAAATAGCCTAGCCATCTCAAAGCACGAAAACAGATAATTCTTCTTTGCTGTTTCATATGAGTGCCCCCAGGATATGCTCTGGCTGATCTCGTTATAAATATGATAGGACAAGTTAAGTCGGGCATGCTTTTTCACAGCTGTTGGCCAAAAACTTCTCCACAACTTTGTTGGTATCTTTCTTCCAGTACTTACTAACTAAACATATTGCAAATTTTGTGCTTTCTTCTGAACTTACTCAGGTCGTTTGACACTTGTTATGCAAACATTTCAGTTGCATTCCATAAACTTCATAAGGGTGCATTCCTGCACCAGCAGTTCTGGCGAAAGTATTTTTTATACGCAAAACGGGTACCAGCCCAAATCGCAAACGAGTTATTCCCGAATTTCCTACTCCCACCACGCAAATACCAGGGAGTTCGGCTCTTCAACTGGATCCCCCGCTTTCCAGAGGCCACACATTGTTGGTAGCAGCCAGTTGATTTTCATTGGACTCACTCTGAACGTATTTGGGTCTCCATATGCGATTTACCTCTTTGGACCCGTCTATCCAGACTTTCGGTATGCGGTAACGACATCAACTGCCTAACTTCCTTTGCGCAAACTAGCTTTTCACTGTAGCTACTTAACATCGTTGATTTCACGTCATCTCTACGTTTTTGCTTAATTATGGCCTACGTGAGTAGCGTTAACCGTTGCCAACTCCTCTTACTTGGACATTTTTTTCCTTCGCGGTCGAAACAGAAACCTGACAAGGTGCTCGATGCGCCCGAAATTATCAACGACTACTATCTCAACATTCTGGACTGGTCGGCCGACTTCACCATTGCTGTAGCCCTGGATCGCGACGTTTACCTGTGGAATGCTCGTTCTGGTAGCATCAAACTTCTCATGTCAGCCGGCCTAGAGGGAGAGCATATTACAAGCGTTCGCTGGTCGACCGTAGATGCCAACATTATCGCCATCGGAACTAGTTTTGGTCGTGTGGAACTCTGGAGCGCCAGTGAGGGTGCCCTGATGAGAACTATGGTGCTGAGCGGTGACAATGGTGCATCCAGGGTGCCTGTGCTGGCTTGGCGCGAGCACATCATCTCCAGTGGCTCCCGCACCGGAGAGATTCGGCAGCACGACATACGCCTGCCCAATCATGAGGTTGGGATCAGTTCAGTGCACACGCAGGTAACTTCCCAAGTCAGTGTACTTTGCATCTTTTTGTCACCATCTGCTTTATGGACGTGGGAGGCCCATGAATGATTAGTCGCCTTCATGGATCAACAATGCTTGAAATACCTACTTTCAGTGGGCTGTTATTGCACTCCGGTCCGCACCGGTTGTCTTGTTTTCACCTGCTTCACGAAGCCGCTTCGACCGGTGGCGCTGTGTCTTGTTGTCAGATTAGCCACTACGTCAAATCGTCACAGTCTGTTCTTGTCATTAGAACAGCGTAGATGAGCTATGACAGAGGTCGATGCTGGGCAACTCACTCTTATTAAACCCAGCTGACGCCCAAGTCACCAATATTCACCCGAGGTAAAATTCATTAGTCCGTGCAATCCTTCGGCCTCGACTTGGTGTACCGGAGGCGTGGTTGAAGACGCCCGCCTTCGAGTCCAGGAAATATAGGGAGCTATCTCTGTACTACTCAGCTCGGCTAGCCATGACTCAACGAACTTTGGACCGATCCGGGAGCTGTGACCCACCCACTTCGGTTCATCCTGCCCAAGGTCAATGGCGACGAGACTATTACATCCAGGAAATAAATGTACAATGGCGAGACTGTGGATGGAGGTGCTCACTTCTAGGGACATGGTCGACTAAGATCAGACTTTGCCCAAAAGGGACCTTCCCAAGGCACCTTTTGCTGAACAACGACCCGACTGATCTTATCTAACTGACAGCTGGGACCCGAGCTCTCCGATTGCAGGCACTGAAAGTCACTGACTTCCTACGGCCGTGACGGATGGTCTACCCCAACTGCAGTGGCTTTTATCAGAGAAAACCAGGCAGGCTCCGTCCAAGGTGATGCTGCTAAAGTTGTTTTCTGTGATTAAGGAATTCATGTTTGCATAAACGCGGAGGCAAGTCAAGCGAGATCCAGCTGGAGTGCGATGCGACGACCCTTATTATTTGGCAGGAAATTTATTACCTCGGAACCATTGGCCCCGGATAAGCCTAACCATAACGATATGGTCGTCCGAGAACCCCTTCCAGATATCCTCCAGGTACCCCTACTGAATCGTCTAGCCGTCAAAGTATGGCCTACCATCTCGCATTTCTACCAGGCTTATCTACAGAGCACGCTCATACATCTAGCAGTTATTATACACGTTAACCTCGGCTGTCCTCTATCTTGCTTCGCATTCACCGATGATTAAAGGCCATTTATTCCTCAGGACCAAGTTCCCCAGGATTCCCGAAAGCAGTTTTTATACCCTGTTCTTCAATTCGAAGCAGGCGTCAGCCCCCTAAAGATGCTATGTTTTTGTAACTATCTTAGGAGGTTTGTGGCCTAGAGTGGTCTCCCGACGGACGTCACCTTGCTTCGGGAGGAAACGACAACCTGGTCTGTGTATTCTCAGCCACCGACGTCTGCCAAATGACTGGCGTGCAGCCAGTACACACTTTTAGCGATCACACGGCCGCAGTTAAAGCCGTTGCTTGGTGTCCCTGGAAGGCCAACCTCCTCTCTACCGGTGGAGGCACCGCGGATCACCACCTGCGTTTCTGGAACGTTGGCTCGGGCACTTCGGTACGCGCAGTCAATGTGGAGACCCAGGTTCGTTAGACAGTGGTCACCGCCCATGTGTGTTTTGTAGAATTTTGGGCATATTTATCTTTCGTTTGAGCTGCTGTCTTGAGACTCTGATTTCTGGCTTCCGGCTCAAGTTCGATTATATTGGGTTCCCTCACGAAAAACCATTTTTCCCTCGATTTCTTTCGCCTATGAACAAATTTGTTAATAGTGAAATGCATATTTTTGGGTAGTTCCATCGAGAAAACGCGCTAACTGCCAGGAATTCCCTCTTTTCACTTATTTACTTTCATAACAAACTGAATTGTTCCGTAAATGACGAAGGCGTTACTAAATTTCCTGTAGAAGCTTTTCATCATACGGTCTCCCGCGCGCGAACGCGCTTGTATATTTAAATTCCTAATTCCCATTTTCGTCGACTAGGCCTTATATGAGCCAGGAAGTACATCCAACCTTTGAGATATCTCCAAGTTTCTGAATCTTCTTTCGTTTTCGGAACCCTTTTCTCTTAGGTCTCGGGCCTCATTTGGAACCAAGAGTATCGTGAGCTGATAACGGGTCATGGGGACGGTAAATTAACCCTCTGGAAGTATCCCAGCATAAGCAAAGTCAAGGACTTAAGCGGTAAGTCCTTCGTTGTCCCTCTCGCCTGCATAGCTCCTTTCACAGGCCAAACCCCCGAAACCTTTATTAATGAATTTAACATAACCACTGAATCATACATTTCTTGTACGGTTTCGAGAACCCAAATGTCCCTCCCGGGGTTTTCGGTCGGCTGGGAGATCCACTGAGGAGCCGAACCCCTTGCAGCTGTGTCACGCAGTGCCAGAATATCGGCGAAACACATGACTGGGTTTTTAGCTAGTATCTAAGTCGGTAGTACAGTGTAATACCTTCGTAATATTTACATATGTGCGTATTGGAAAACGGGCATCCCAAAAATGTATTTCGAAATAGGTAAGATTCTTTGGGAACGAAATAACCTTTATTGCATAAATTTACGAAACTGGTTCTCCAGGCTGTCGTCAGACTTCTGGGTCATGTAAAAAACAGTTAGGTATTTAACCGTATTGAACAAGTGATTCAGAATGGCCATCTCTGGCTCGTTAGCCATCATCAGCCAGCCATACCCAACCCCCAGGTATGCAATCCCCGAGGCTCGAGTACGTGACCTGTGAGTTAGAAGCCCAACGCCCTAACCATTGGGCTACGGACTCGTTTTCCTGTCAGTTGCGATCGGCTATATTAGCAATGGTAGAGGGACACGCATTAATTACCTTACGGAATTCACCCGTTCTGTTGTGCCTTGGGACCCTCTCTCGAGCTCCCCCCCCCTCCCCCGACATCTGTACAAATGGCTGACAATCCAATATGGCCGTTCCAGTCCCCCTTGTCTTTTTTTAGCAATGCTATTCTGTCTGTATTTGTGGAATAGTCATCTAGAGTGGCGCACAAACCGACGACCATTTTCGCAACCAGCTTGTATACTCTAAGGATAGGGTCAGTTAGTTGAATAAAGAAAAGGTCGTCCCCAAGTTTCCGTGTGACACCTGCAATGCAGTGTACGCTTCGGAACCATTTTCTCCATTATTCACTACTCTTAACACCGACAAGAAGTTTCTCAGTCCACTTATACTCATGGTTGCCGTTGAGCCATTTACTCCTCATAAGGTGGGTATAGTGGCTTCAGAATGGCAGGTTTGTTGACATGGAACTCACTGATGGTCTTATTCCTCCGTAGTGACGCGGATAGCACACAGCTAGTAGTCGATACCATAATCACAAACTACCTGGATCCTTGTCATCTGCATCGTAGTTCTGAAGGGTTAATTAAATCATCCTTCTGTAGGAGACGGGAGTAGGAGACTCCTTTAATACACTTGTCTTTGCTCTAAATTACAGGATGATTAGTGTCAGTGCTAGGAGTTAGTATTAGGGCACGGTAATGGGCATCCTTCCTGGAATTTAACGCAAGGTAACTCGTATTGCGGGGGGATTCCCATTCCCGTGTCTTGTCCATCCTTCCTCTTCCATTTGCGACGACGTACTAGTAGAGGTCGACAGTGCATATATCCCAACTAACAAAGCCAGGGACGCCCAGAATGGTATTCTCTCATATACAATGTCCCCAGCCAGCTATGCCCCATCTCCGGGTGTTGGTTCACCCGAGTTTGAAACCCTAGTCACTTGTTCATAGACCAAGCCTATTTTCACTACACTGCTGCTTCGTGTCACATTGGCTAATATAGAGAGTATCCACTCACATGAAAGTTGCACTACCTATCCTAGTTGCAGTGGGAATACCGGGGATTCCGTGTTATCTTAGGGGTTAGGGCCTACAACCCACGCAGGCGGTTGTCTGGTGCCTGTCAATAGATGATTGAGAAGTGTTGACAACAAGGGCAGATCAAGCGAAGGGGCCATTTCTAGCTTTCTGGCCATTTTTAGCCCATCATTTCACAACCCGCCCTGGAAGGCCTGAAAAATATGACCCTATCATTGCCTTCTTGAACTTTTTTCCTTAATAAACCAACCTCATGCACACTGTCTTCTTTCTGAATTCGTTTTTCTATGATTGGGATGGCGGTTCTTGTCACCATATTTCAAAGCCAGACTCCGGGTTGGCTGTGCTGACCGCCCTCTTTTTGCGCTCTCGAAGTTTGAGTTTGTCTTCCCTTCTGTTGGTACCACTCCTTGTCGTTAGGAGTGCAATGTTACGAAGGGATTATTGTAGCGCTACTGTGCCGCCTAGTGACGTGGGCTTTACGAAGGTACTCACCGATACCAGCGAAGAGGCGAGCTCCAGGAAACAACCTAGGGGGAGAAGAAGAAGATGCCATTCCTGATTATTGCGTTACCACTAACTTCGCTTGTTATGGTGGCCACCCCGTGATAGGGGAGGCCACGAATGCCCTTCGGGATCATTAGAAGACATCTTTGATCTCCCAACTTCCTTCTGCTTATGGAATGCCCATATTTCTCTGACCAACCCTCAAAACATATACCATGTTCAAATCCCGCTTTGGCAGATACATTGAGCCAATCGCTGATTCCGTGATCGTTTTCGTAATTATCCTTCCTTCATGAATTGACAAACCCTGGTTCCCCAATTGGTCTTGGCGTCCCTGCACCCCTTTTCTTATTCGCCAAGAACTTATTGTGTTTGCATTGCATCCAGGAGGTCTCAACCGCGTGCATGGTCGTCCCATTCTCGCGGGCGCTGCAAATTTTTTTAGTCACGTGACTGAAGCGTGACAGCCTTTATCAGCTGACTCCATTCCCAGTTGCCCAAGTAGGATACTCTTACCCCGTCCCCTATCCCTGCATGGTCGGGGATTGAAAGTTGGGAATCCAGTTGTCCTCGAAAGGCATTAGTTCAATGTACGGCGCATTCCCCGAGCCTTCTGATTTTTCGTAATTGAAAGACCTGATTTTTTTAATGCTATAGCTTAGTATAGTTGAGTGCTCCAAATCACATTATGTTTCAAAACTGGAAATTTTGTCGGTCATTTCCAATTTAGCAAAAGCTGGTAAATTTTTTACTTCACGTCACACTTTGGTGTTTTTAGAACTGTTCTTTTGACCCGGCTTCTACTCTTTTTTATCACGTTTTTCACTTCCCGCGCCCTCCATTGCCCAGAAATACTTGTGCGACGAGTTTCTATTTCTTGTGGCATGTCGACTTCAGTAGTTTTGCCTTCTGTTACAGAACACCAAGACCGAGTTTTGTCAATTGCCTCTTCACCCGACCATGAAATGGTAGCCAGCTGCTCTGCGGATGAAACCATCCGCATCTGGAACTGTTTCAAGGTTGATCACGCCAAGAAACGGCAGGAGGAGAAGGATCTGCAGCGCGCCTTTAGCCTTCCTAAAATAATGCGATAGCGGTCTATTGCAACGACGTTACTAACCGTCTGACAAACTTTGGAATGCTCACACTTTTGCACTTCCCACACATCGTCCGATGCTTGTGTAGTTTTTTTTTATTGCACACCCTGTTTTGAGTATGGGGCGGACATTTTAACCCAAAACCCATACTCCTTTTTATCAAATATTTGATGCATTTTAATTTGTTATAGACCGTCCTTATTATAGGATCCACCTCATAACACTTCTCTTATTTTACTCCTGAGACCTATCATACCTTCGTACGAGATCACGCATCCTCCAATTGTCCTGATTTACTTGACAATAAGCAATCTCAGCCGCTACATGATTATAGTTCCAGCGTATTCAATTTTGCGCAAGCTTTATCGTTGAAGGTACTATTACTAGAGATCCACACAATACTTAAGAACCTGGTTTTCTGAGGCGTCGGCTCCGCCTGTAAGATGATAATGGCTGATCTCCCCGCTCCGTCACGGATCCGAAACCTTCGCTGGAGACGACTTTCCGTCTTCTGGGAAACTCTTCATTCCTTACTGACATTAACGATGGCAGGTTCGCCGTCCGGATTGCACTGACATGTCTGTCCTTGTGTAACTACCACGCCGCGACGTTCTCCCAACAGATAAAGTACTCGCCAGACTCCAGGTTGTCCCATATTTCTCTTTCTGCCCTACTGCGCCGTCCGTGGTATTCCGCAAAATTACACCGGTGCTTATCTGTTCCTACAGCTGCTAGGAAGGCACTAACGTCCGATCATTTTGTTCCTCTTGTCGCTACAGTGCCTCACTCCCTGCAGATGATTGGCACACATTTGCGTTTATAGCTCGTGTGTTTGTGCGTAGTGCTTTGATCATGACAGTTCGGCCTTCGTTTCCAACAATGTTCGCTATGTGCCCTACTGCAGGATGGGAACAGGGACGGTGAACTAGTTTCTAGTGATAGTGGACTAGTGCAGCATATACCACACACTCCTCCCTCACCTAGGCCCGATGTCAAGACGGCATCGAGAAGACTAGAGGCGGCAAAGGGCTCAGATGGCTGGCACGACGTAGACCGACACCTAAGCGTACCACCACACCCCCGGGTCCACAGCGTGCAATTGATTAGGATTTCGCACAAGAAAAAGGGGGGGAGGGATCGGCTCGGATTCCAACTGGTGTGACGCGGGCCTGTGCCCAGGCGTGCTGCCACACCCCCATTTGTTATGAGTGCGCATTCCCAATAACGCCTGTCGGACTCCGATCTACCCCCATATTGGTCTAAGGCATCTGTCACATGGCCCATTTTAGGAACACTAAAGAACAAAGACAAGACCTCATCCGTGGCGTCAAAGTGTGCTCACCGTCGTTTTCAGAGCTGCTTTAAGAGTCCACATTTTCAGCGACAAAGTGCGGACACGAGTTATTCTGGTTTGCTGTTACAACTGTTAGTACAGTCCTCCTTTGTTCTCAGGTGTGCGCGACCTTTGAAGTAGCTGTGGACATGCTTTACCCGTGGCGTTCAAGTGGATATGAGATTGAGAAACAAAGAGCAGCGCGTGGTCCCGTTTGACGCCTGTTGAAGTGCTGAAAGTCCGAAGCTGCTTGTGTCCATATTCAAGAGTGTAGCCAACAGTCGAGTTAGGGGAGGAACGCGTGAGGTTAATTGTTCGGGACATCCCGGCTTTGACAAGCTGCTTTTGTGTTTCCTTGTACTTAGGCAGATTAAAAGTTCGTCAGTTTTTTTCGCCACTGGCCCCCATTTCTACCGATAAGAAGGGTGGAAGAGACTTCGCGCCCTGTCAGTAAAATCGAGTCAAGCTCTCCCAAGAAAGTGGAATTAAAAAAAATCACGGCTAACAAACACGCACGAAGGTTTGGTACGTGCACTCAGACCATGACCATATTCGCCGAAGACTAAGGAGTCCCCCATCGATCAGACACTTAACCCCGATGGCTGTTCAAAAATGTGTGAGGCGAATTAACGAATGTATGTGATCTTTCTGCCCCCTGTTCGTCAAGGAAAGGCCGTCTGAATTTAGTTCATGGGTTAGCGTGCCCGACTCTACGACGCCACGGTATTGCTCCAACTTATCTATGATAATTTTCGGGCATTCGAACTTCTTGGTGGTTCTCCGGAATTCATTCCTGATCACTGTCTTGACGGCCTTTTTCGAGTTTACTAGGCTTTGTTTGCTCGACGAGGATTGTATATGTAAGCCCAGGGACTCCTGTAATACGGGAGCAAAGTCAATATTAATTTCATCAGTAGGGCGAATGGACACGGAAATTAATGGAATCTGCTGAAGGAATGAAGAAAGCTCGCATTTATACCATGTGTTTGTTTTACTACTCCAATGGCTACCAAAACAGACTGCCCAATTAGAAATATGTGAAGTAGTGAAGTGTAATGGGAAGAAAATGTGTTATTGATTAAACGGGGCAGCAGGCAAAATTAGATCTTGCTCCAACCCTAATCTTTAATCCAGCCTTAGCCATTAATTCAATTATTCTCTTAAGCTTGGCCGGATAGTTAATGCCAATATAACACTTCTACCCAAATCAAATAAGTAGGCATGTGTAGGAATAAAATATAGAGCTTGCCTGTTCGTCGCCGTCTAGTCTTATTCGTTCAGCGACAATATTTCTGGGCGTTATGAGCTGAATAATTTTATTATTACTCCAGCCAGCTTATCCTCGAAGTTAACGCATGTTGTGAGCCAGCCAGGTGTTTTGCACTTAACGTGGCTTCTGTCACATTTGACGTTAGCATATGAGAAAAGCTAGATTTGCGACAGTATTTTTTTTCTCGGAGGACAGGCTTTGTATTTTTTTATCGTTACCACGAACAATCTCTGTTATCGTCGGTGTTAGAGTTCTTGGACTTACCTTACAGCAGATTATAGCCATCCTATCGGTGGCTTCCACATTCTTCTCCGGGTTTAAATTCTCCCAGAGGTTTGTTCATCCTCTAGCCAACTAGTGCATGGTTCAGGTCTTGATCAATGCAGCTATGTTCAGTCCGTTGGACACTTTCTTTTCGGAAGACCACTCCACCGATTTCAGCCTCGATGGACGTAGGCATCCGTTCCGATACATGGCACATACCCCTAGCACTTCTCGTCGAACTGATGCTCCAATGAAGATGTAGTCTAACGTTTGTCGGTTGCGCGACCGTGGCTGCGTCCATGTGGCACTTGTGCGGACGGTAACACGAAAGAAGTTATTACCAGTGGGCATTAACTAGGAAAAGCTCATCGTTGTTGCAGTTTCGACAATGTGACAAAAGACTGCCTGGTCCCAGGTTACGAAGTCTGTGAAACCTATAACTTAGGATTGAGTTAAGAAAGGTTCCACAACGAAGCGGGCAAGCAAAAGTCCTGAATTAAAAATCGCCAGGCCTGTACATTGCGATGAGGTAGAGAAAAAAGGAAAAGAACATAAGAAGCGATCATTTGCATGAGTGAAAGGGAGGCACATGTGGACAACCTTCTGGATAAATTGAATCAAATTCCCCCAGCGCTAGCCAACACTGGGAAAATCGAATGGAAGGTGACTTCCCTCTCTGGACATCAACAAACCACAGATCCCGAGTAAGTGGTAGATGCACCCACCCACATACGATTTCTCTGGCCTGAATGACGACCAGTAAATTGCATCGGACGATTATTATATGGATAATTTGTGATGTCTTGTTAGTTGTTGACGAATAAGTCCATGCAGTGGCAGATAGTATGGATACAGTGTGAACCTGGAAGATGGGCGTGCCAGGTGTTTGCCGGGGCTCCTGACACCGGCGCCTCTGTCGTCTTGAGCCGGACCCGCAGGTAGCCGGCTAAGCCGTTGCGTGACTGCGGGGGGATATTTTGGAATGTACATGTCAGTACTGGGTCTTCATTATGAACACTGCCCTCTGTGTCCTAGTGGCATCTTTGCTCAGCAGGTTTGAAGATCTCACCAGGAACAAACATGATAGTACACTGAGGGCAAACGACAGAGGTTTATTCATCAGTGGCGACATGTTGATGTGTAGGAGATAGGTCAATCGTGTCAAAACTGCAGTACATTAATCTGGAAACGTAATGTTACTCGATTATGTAGACATGACAACCGTCTTTGTCCGTTGGTTTGCGATACTGCCGTCCTGCATGGTGGACGTTTCGCTCTGACCTCCGATAGTCTGTTGTCTTCAAAAACTGCTGCTCCATTTTCCCACCAATACCTCAAGCCTTTCGATACTGCATAATTGCTCCTCAGGTCTCTCAAATGGTTTTGGAAACTTAGTGAGGTCTTCAAGGTGTCCTCATGCGTCGCTTTTATCCTGTTTACCTGTGACTACCCATAGCAATGGCATCGCTGAATATTCACCCAGGCAGACGTTTATCATCCATTCTCATAACGCGGATGTTTCATTGCATTTAAATATGCTCCAGCATAGCAAAAGTGCCGAATACGCCCCTTGTCTCCAGAACCGGAGGGTTCGATAGCCTTTCTTCTCGCTTCAATGTCCCTCAGAAGAAACCTAGGCGAAAGTGGTTCATTTTCTCGCCTGACACCAGAATATTTCCTACGTCTCTGCCCCTTGGAGGAACGTTGTCAGGATAACAGCAATCCACATCTTCAGCTCCGCTTTGCAAAGAAGATGCCATCAATTTTGGGCTGAGTGTCGCAGCCTGCTGAGGGGTTTGGAGTATCGATCGGTAGCCTTGTTGTCCATCTTGGTGTTTCGCAAAACCGTACCTTCGGGGTACGGGAATTTGTGGGCAACTGAGGGACTATTTGCTACGTGCTTGTAGCCTTTGGTGCTGGTCTCTGCATGACTACTCTACTACATATCCGCTGCAGTTACGACTCTCAGGCAAATAGAAGGCCATGTTCCCTGGCCTTGAGGTCTTCTTGACGGCCTGAATACTACGGATGTCGAGTTGTTTACCGTCGGTTCGGTGATTGTTGTGGGGGCTGGACGAGTCCTATCAGTAAGCGTTCGTCCGCATGGCGGAAAATATGAGGCTGTAGAGCGCGGAGACGAGGCTTCAGCTCGGCATCATCCCATTTGGCAGTCTCCTTTTCGTTTTTTAGGGGCAAACGACATTTTCGGGTAGTTGTCGTACTCACCACCTGTCTTAAAACAGGGAGGCTAGTCTATTTAGAAAGTGAAGCCTCTCTGTATGTAGTCTTCGCTAGAGTTTGATCGACATTCGGAGTTTTTTGTTGGGCACCTGCGGCACTACCTTAGTAGTTTCCATCAAAAATGGCGGTGATCAAATGCAGCAGTTGTCGCCAGTTGATGTTTTCTCTTGATTGTTTATTTGTAGATTATAACGTAGCAATTGGGGACGCATCGAAGTTTTCAGCCCAGCGTTTCAGAATTTGTGAATGATGGGCCTGTGACGTCTGAGCTGGGCAACGGTGAATTCCCATGAACTGCCTTGAAAGCCATGGGGAAATTATTCATTTCACTGCGTTTAACGTGACGCCGACGTTTTTATGCCTACAAAACCACCTCGTTTGTTGCCTCTCTATCGACACCAAAAAACGTACGGTTTTGCTTGCGTTGGTCCCGTTTTCAGCTAGGTCCTGTGCAGCCTGTTTTTCTAGCTGGG
>CACRXP010000096.1:933825-945272 GCA_902702965.1 Spirometra erinaceieuropaei
TGTGATTTTGCATCACTCAAAGAAGTGGTTGATAACAAGAAGTCTAGTTCCAAGTGTGTGTGATAAAATTTTGATTCATTCGGAAATATAACCAAAGCAGCAGAACTGTAAACTTTGGGAACATGAACTATAAACTCATACTCCGTCAATTTGGATAGTATGTCGGACAATGAAGACCTGGAGGAGGATCTTTTAGAGCTGCCTACTAATCGTTTTTTTGAAATGCAGTTTGAAATCGTTACTTTGGAACAATATTGGTATTCGGCTATGAATAGCGTTTATCCAATGAATAGGAACAAAAGTCATTAGTTTTTTGCTTATCATTAAAATCTGATTATATAACATTGTTTTCGTTTTTTACACAAGCTGGTTTAGGGCGCAAGAACGCATTTAAATTTTTTGGACTTGAGAAACATGACAAATGCAGAAAATCCGTGATTTAGAAACTAACAACGTACCATGTTTACTGGTTGCTAACTTCCCCCAAGATTCTCCTAACAGTGATAAGTTCCACAGGTCGTTATCTCTCCTCCATATTTCGCACCTAACCGAGTTGCTGATACTTGCCGTTGGATTTCTTGTTCAATATCTTTTTTGCTTTCTTTTCGGTCAGGAAAAAGGTTATGTTCACCTCCGCCACGTCCTATTCTTTGGCTCGGTCCCGTCTCTTGTGTACAATTTCCTGTGAATAGCAAACTCTCCGAACCTTAGTATAAAATAGATTAGGTTTATTTGAGCTCTTCCGGAAGCGCTGCAGACTGTTCTCAGATCGTATTTATAAATGCAGGGCAGTTCAGTCTTTTTCACACCTGTTATTATTATTTAGGCAATATTTTCCTCTATTCCAAAGAGTCGAAACACACTGCAGCACACCAGAAGATAAAAGGGCCGAACGATTGTACCTTGTGGACCTATTTGCAGCCAATGGTTATCCCAGGCATTTCATCGAGAGAAGCAGACGTTGGGCGCCCAGACAACGGCCAAATGAGCAGCAACCCGAAGTCTGGAGGGCCATTCCTTACGTTAAAGGGGTCTCTGAAGCGGTCTCGCGACTGTTACAACCCACCAGAGTAGGCATAGCCCATCGACCACAAGCAACAATTCGACGTCGCCTGATGCAACCTAAAGACCCATTGCCACCCGCTGAAACCTCAGCAGTCATCTACAAAATAAATTGCAATGAGGGCGACTGCAACTATGTGGGCGAAACTGGGCGGAAATTGCAAACTCGCCTACAAGAACACAAATCGGCCACTCGGAGGTTAGACCCTAACTCTCAACTAGCAACACACGTTGGAGAAACGGGGCATACTTTTGACCTCCAGAGGGCTACCATCATAGGCCGAGGCAACACAAAAACAGAACGGCTAACTCTCGAGGCGTGGTTCTCCGATGCCCACTCTATCAACAGGCATCTGGACCTTCCTGCAGCTTACAAAGTTCTACGTCATCACAACCGTAGAGCTCAGGACCAAACAACCACACCGGACTTAAGAAGACAGCGCGGAGATAGCCCGACGCTGAGCCTACTCGGTGAGGAAGAACAAGAACCGCCAGACCGACCGCCCGACTAAAGTCCAATCAGCTCCCCTCGACGGAGTGGTGACTCATAAAGCGCACAGGCAAAAACGCCCGTCAACCATTTCCTGAGAGGCCGACGCAGCGTGAGGAGAGAGGAAAATCGATCAGCATGAGGCCGGCCAACACAGCTTGCCACTTTAAGTTAACTTTCTGATCGATTAGGTGCAGTTTACGCTTTGACAATGAAGAGCCGACCCAGCTCTTTGAAACGTCAGCAGTTAAGTAAACCTGTTCCGGAGAGCCAATTTTCTTCTTCTAATAATCTTCCCGGATCTCTAAACTTTTCCAACCTGAATATTTTCCTCCTTAAAATCCCCACTACCTACGCATATTTTAGGACACGCAATAATACTCAAGTACGATTGCTCCTACTGAGATTTGAACATCGTGTGCATAATTTTCACTGTCTGTACACTTTTAAATCTACTTATTTGTTAACTGTTTAAAAAATAAGTTAAGCTTTCAAGATACCAGCTTTTAGCACCATAAATGCTATACGCTAGATGCGCATATCTTTCGTCGGCTGCAGTATGTACCTGATTTTACTTTGGCAGCCCTCTCACAGGAGATCGATAAAAATAGTATAGTTATGAATAGTTCCTCCGGCATCCTTTCCGTTCTCTAACAACGAGAATTTCATGATTCATTATTTGCCTTAAAATTTCTCTTGACGTTCCTTACTCCGGTCGCTCAGACCTAAGAACTTATTCACACTATCAGATGCAAGTAGTTTGCAAACAAACCATTCATTGTTAACTGTGAATTTAAAGGCCTAGATCAATGGAGTCTCTTCTTCTGACGAGTATTCTAACGATTGATCTTCTTCCCGAATGGCATGCCGTCTGTTGATCTTGTGACTGCATTAATTGGGAAGTTGGTCCGTGATATTTTGATAATGTCGTCATTTACAACTTGCTTACGTACATTAGACTCTAAAGTCAAATTCGTACATCACACCTTTTCTCACCACAACATTACAGCCAAAATCATTTCTATGCAAATAATGTACTTTGTCTGGGAGCAAATTTCTAATGTCAACAGTTTCTTTCGACGCCACTTTAGTCCTCGCAAATGCGACCGCTCATTAGTGTTTGCCTGAAAAGCCTAAATAAACGCATGCTTATTTTCGGACTACGCATGGCTTAGGCCATACTATGAGCCCCTTAGTCTACGATTGTATATCGCCTGCCGTAATTAATGGCGTCAAAGCACGCTGGGGATTGTCGAACGGAAAGCGACGAAAATCCTGCCAAGCTCATATAAATAATTGCAGAACACCTTTGTGGTACACTATATCATGGTGCGGGTTAGACCAGTATTATGCTGGCGGGATGAAGTGTGATCCGTTGTATTGAGGATGACTAACCGTATTGCATAATGTGTGGATGTCTGAGACGAGTGTATAGTGGGACGTAAAAATAATTTGGTTGCTGATAATGCCGTGGAAATTGATATCCATTGAATGCCTACAGTTACTTACTTTTCCTGCCGAGAAAGCTTCAGTGATTTTTAAGAAAGACTGCTGATCCGCGATGGGTGCCAGCTGTATCTTTCAAAATGGTGCATTCCATTCAAATATTTCAAAGACCACTGCATTGTAGCGGCCGAGCGGGGCAACGTCGTCGGATCGCGAATGGTATTGGAGGATAGTGGTGACTGCTCAAACTCAGACGGACCAGCTACTTCAAAAAAACCGGCTAGAAGTTCTTGTATGTAAAAATGCGAGGGATCAGATGATACAGAAATGACGGATTATCGGAAGATGTGGAAAACTATTACCAGATAAGTTGTGGTAAGATGAAAAGAATGTCAAAACGACTTATCGGAGACAGGTTGAGAATTACTCGTCCACACCTGACTCGGTAGTACAGTCTCTGAAAGAAACGGAAGTTTACAATCCAACCAAGGTCGGGCCTCTGGTCAGATCTCCGGCTGTTACAACACTGCATAAGGTTTTGACGCAGTGTTGGTCGGTCAAAAAATCCTTTTCCGGAATTCACCCAATTATTCCTTTTCCGGTTTTATGTAGGAATTTTCAATCGGCATTTTTCCGCCATTTCCGCAGAAACCACATGTAACCTGATTTAATCTTCAATCAATTGACCTTACTTAACATACGCACGATACGCGTTCAAAGGTATATGCGCAAGGCGCTTTACGTGTGGCCAAAAGAAAAGGGATAATCAGACATGGCAGAAATGTCCCTTTAATTGTGCTCAGTTTTTTGAGTGAAAGAGTCGTGAGTATTTAAAGTCCCTATTTGTAACGTACAGTTAGATATCATGTACAGGGACAATCTGGACTCAAATATCGACTGTTGATTAAATCTCTCAATACTCTGGCTCATTTTAGTGCACAAATCCGTCGAGGAAGTTTTTAAAGATTTCTACTGTTGGTGTCATCCTGTTGACGGGATCACAACCTAGGATTCGATCACGCTGACAGAGCCGGAGAGCTCGCACGCATCCAGCCTTGTCTGCTGAATGCGCAGTTTTAATAGGTGACCAAGAGGTTTTATCGTGGTAGCAAATGCATAGGGTCTTTAAAATCCAGGCTGCAGTCCAATTCTTTCACAATGCAGAATTCTAGTAAGAGAATCCCGCGCATTTGCCTATAACTTATAGGTTCCGATTTGTTAACCGGATGCTAAAGGGAAGGAAACTTTTTCTCCTAACCAATGTTGAGTCTCCCCCGTGACCTCTTACTGTACTATTTCGGTCTTCAAATGTCCGTGGTCTCCAGGCGTGTATGTCGTATTGCAAATGCTACCCCAGAATGTTCCAGCGATCATCGGGAGGAGTGATCTTCGTCGATTTTCATGGGTGTTCATTTGATGGCGTCCAATACGAATTTGCGGTCTTGGCTTTTCTGGAACTATGAGTGGATTGGTTCAAAGATTTCTTTGTCAGTTTGAGCCTCCAAGCCACGCAAACCTGCGCCGTACAGAAAGTAGTTTTCTGTGATGGCGGATCTGGCTGGTTTGTCTGGATGAAAATTGGTGCACATAACGACGCTAAACCGCATAAGCTAACGATTCGATCACTCTTCCAACCAATTTAGGCTCATCTGCGGTCTATCTTCGTCTGTAGGGTTCCGGATAAAATTTCATATTTTCGTGTCATTAGCAAATATTGTTTCGAAGTCCAAATAGCTTGCGCAATCGTTTACGTATACAAGGGACGAAATGGGTCTCCGCGCTGGTCCCTGGGAAATACCACTGTCGAAAACACCACGACCTAATCTCTTTGCACCGATGGACACAACCTGGTGCTGACCAACAAGGTAGTTATCGATTCACTTAAGGAAGTTAGCTCTCATCCCGATTCTTTCCAGCTTGCGTAAGAGCTTCTGGGATAGCATACGGTCGAATGCCATTTTGAAGTCAATGAAAGCATTGTGAACCTCGGTCCTGTTATCGAGAGCTCGGGTTCAGTTCTGGAAGGATTTCAATAAATTTGTCGTGCAGGAACATTCATTGTGAAACTTATGTTAGAAGTTCAAGGGTAAATTGAGATCTCCTGGAAAGTACACTACTTCGCTATTTGTGATCCTCACTATCTCACGCGAAATGCACATAAGGGCTAACCAAAACAATTACCTCCTCATTTAGAGGAAAAGTTAAGGAGTGTCCGCATCAAAAATATTTTAAAAGACTCTAAATAGGACGTGTAATTGGGCATTCCGGACATGATCTTGGGGGCTCGAGTGGTTTCCGTTATCGAAAGGCGCCTAATCGCCCAAAATAGACATAACTTTTATATAGACGGACAAAGCTCGCTATCTGCCGCTTAAATGACGGTTTACTGTTGGTGTTTTTCGTATTCTAGGTTAAACAATTTACCGACTAAAATTCAGATATTCCTAAAATTGTAAATCAGATCGAAAACAAAACTTTCCTTCAGCAACTTTCGATACTATGTGCTATCCTCTCTGCAATAGGATAGTTACTCAAACACTTAAAAGACGCCCATCTTAAGGTATATTAAATCGTGCGGAGTCTAAACATAAAATCCTTTATTTTCGGTACTAAAATTTGGCTTATAGCATTTAGTCTCACATTAAAAGTTTAGTCAAGAAACCAGAATGAAATGTTTGCTTAATTCAATAGGTTGTCGTCCCTCCTGTGGTATGCACGGGAACTTGCTTTCTCCCTGTTCACTTCCTTTGCTCTTTATGCACTTTTATTCACGCGCGGATGGTGAGGTTGGGGGGGGGGGGGAGGGGGGCGCACAGTCTGACTTCAGCATTGCCACTTAGCGACCATCTAATGCTGTGGCCGTCGTGTTGTCGGGTCGCCCTCAGGTTCGTACTTTTGTCGGCGCAATCGATTTTCTCGCTTGCACTGCCGATGCTTGCGGGCGGCGTTGGCCCGGCTCGGTGCCACCTGGAGACGGGTTTTGCCATCAGATTTCGAAGTATCTGGTTCTCTTAGGAAATTTAGCTGGATTTGAAGGGTCATGGCTTCCGGTACGTGAGCCCTTCGTGTTTAAAATGTGGGAATCTTTACATCGCTAGCGTGAACTGTGTACTCTCGCCCAGAGATTCCCTGGAAATGTTTGTGAGGCCACAAGTGACACATTGTCACGACTTCCGTCTCTAAATCAAGATCTAGAACGGTAAGACGAGGGATTTTCTACCAAGATCTAGTTAGCCACTGAGCAAGCTCTTTAACGTTTAACCACATTCTCACCCCCACTCTGTAAACTCGGGAAATATTCAGTCACATGGCGGTGATGTTGGCCGATTGCAGAACGCGCATCTATGGGCTTTCCCCTTTGTCCAAGCAAGTGGCCGCGTATCGAAGACTAATCAATAACCGAGAAATATTATCCCAAAAGACGGGAAAGATCCGATGGCCATTTTGTCTGTGTATGTCTTCAGCCATCCGTTCGGTGGTCAAATGAACTCGGGTTCAAATCCCCAGTCCTGCCAGTCTGGAATTGACTAGTGGGGCCCCAACGACGGCAACTAAACATGGACTGGCCGCTCTAGTCTCCACTTTTCGTAGAACTTTTCAAAAAAACTTATTACTTATCGTGCGCTCGCCATCTTGGCCATCTTGTAGAACACCATCTAGCCGGTATGTTTTGAAGCACGATCTACGGGCAGCGATAGACGTCAGAGGACGTACATCACACGCCACCTCTTGCAAGTTCTACAGGACTTGCCGAGTTGGAAATGCAACGCTCCAACTGGGTAACTTTTTAACTGCTGGAGGGGCCCGCTGTAGTTTTTTTGAGATCCTAACCTTTGCCGTCTTAAAAGGACGAAATTGACAGTTTTTTTCAAGGGGCTAACTTTTGAGGCGCATATCGTGTTTGCAGTGTCCAAGCTGAAATCTATGGAAGGGCTGATCGCACATCGTGTTTCAATGACTTGACAGGGTCAAGATGACTGTAGGAGGGACGTGGGTTGTGTGACTGGCATAGCAAACGAACGCCCGCCGTACGATCTCCATCCCCACATGTCTTGCTGCAGCGCCGCATGGCGGGAGTCTACCCCTCAATACGGCAATCATCAGGCGGTGATTACCTAGAATTAGTCCACAAAGATGTGTCCTTGTTAAACGTGACAAAGGTGACAATTACCCTTTGGGAAGCCTTCGGTATGTGTGAGGTACTTGTCACTTGCGAAAGCATCTCAGAGATCGGCGAACCAGCGTCAGGAACTTCGCTTCCACTGTCCACGCACATTCAGTCATCGCATGCGTCTCCACTCTAATCAGCGGTAAATAATTGCATACCAAACCCCGTCAAAACACATTTTCTCATCAGTGCAAACACCACATACGAACGCGTCCCACATCGCCCACCACAGACGCGAAACAAACACTTCCCGTCAAGATGGTAAAGGTGATCTTCGGCTCCTTCTCCGTGTGGCCTCGAGTCGCTATAACGCGTGTGAGCTCCAAGCTGCGTCCCCTTTGTGCGAAAACCTAGTATGTTATGCCGGCGGCCAGATGGGTTGCCCAGTCTGCACGGACGAACTGTTTTTAGCTCTGTCAGCCACCGCGTCCAATCCCCGCATCACATGACTGACTGACTCGAACCAATGACGCCCCGGTGACAGTCTGCGCCCTAGACGGCCCCCCTGTTTTGGTGTTATGGGAAGATCATGCCGCCACGAATGTTTGGCTTCCCCATCTGAAATCGCCTCAAAAGACCAGAGCTCTCAGCGGACGCAGCAAGCTTACTCTGCCGTTAGATCTCCTTCAAGGACAACAGACAAACGGAGAGATCTGAATAGCCTCTTATTTATCCCATGCTTTCCACGCTGATCATCAAAGGATCGGATGTGGTTATGTAACCCCACCTGAGGTAAGCAAACCCCAGTCACCTCTAATACGGGACCGGTGGTAATTGGGTTTTTTGTGGGTGGACGGGGGAACACACAGGTGCCTAGGTCAAGCAGTTGTATACTAATGAAAAGCTATTGGGAATGTGCGGTTGTACTTTGAATGGTTGAGAAATAGTTGCGTTAACCCCTAACCCTAGCCCCTAACTATAACCTCTAATCCTAAACCCTATCCCTTAACCCCAACCCCAACAGCCTTGTGTCTATCAGGTGGGGCTGCCTAACCACATTTTACCCATCAAAGATTCCTAATTAGGCTTCTCTTGAACGAACGGAGTGTTCAAATTAAAATAATCCTCCAGGCCCCTCGGTCAGGAGTGCCCGACGTGTTTGGATTTTATCCACTCTCTTCAGTTTTACATCGGTTAAGTTCTGATTCAAATAGTTGGATGTCATGGCACCCATCCATGCCGCCAGTACCAACGAGCGGTTCGGGACCCACCTCCCTCCCACGCCCGTATCTCCTGCTATAGATAGAAGGTAGAGTGCCCTTTTCGCCTGTGGGTGCGCTCGCGCCCCCCATTTTTGCCATTCTCACGGAAAGGAGCTAGTTGGCCGCAGCCACCAGTGTGTGAGCGTTCTGCACACAGACAGTGCATGGCCTCTGCGCTCACCTACCCGCGACGCCTTGGCTCCTCTGCTGTGAGGGCAGTTCTTGCCGGCGGATGATGCACTCAGCTGGCACTTGCCTCGCCGCCGTCTCCCACAAGACAAGCCTTATTCACCATCTCCTGCCGACAAATTCTCTGTCCGGTTCGAATGTGCGCTGGGGGCTTCTGCGTCAATATGCGTCCCTGACCCAGCGTCTGATCTCTAATATTAATGCTAATTTCTTGTTTTTTGGCGGACTGCGCCACTGTCGCAATAGATCAAATTGACTCATGGCACACGTTAGTCATGTTGCGCTGAGGACCCGTAGATCCTTCCGTGTGTGTGGCACGCGTTGGCCAGGGGTTCGCGCGGCATCAGCCACCTCTCCCAACCTCAGCCTCAGTCGGCCACTGCTGCATGCAAGAGGGGAGGTGCAATCAGGCCGATAGGGTGGTACTGTGTCACACGGCACTTGGACGCATTCCTCAGTGCATATAATCTCACATACTTAAAACTATCACTTCATTCTGACCCAGCTGTGAAAAACTCGGTGCATCGGTGGGATTCGAATCCACGACAGCTTTAGTGCAGCCAACGCTCTAGCCACCTGAGCTACGAGTCCCCACCGGACGACGCGAGTTTAATCACATTTGGGTCAAGTTTACCTACCCAACCTTCTGCAACGTCTGGATCCACCAAATCTGATGCAGTAAGCTGACTGCCCAAACAGGAGTTCCTAAGTAATGCATATAGAATCCACCAGATAACTACCAGGCACAGGTAATTCAGAGGCGTTATGGCAGATTTCAAAACATACAATCCACTGCCAGTCGTGGTTTAAGCGATCGCCGACTGCCGGTCAAGCTACAGTGGTTCCTGCTTAATGTGACCTTAATGACACTTGTGTCTTTGAGAGGCTTGCATATTGTGAAGTTGAGGCACAAGGTCGTGCCCGGGCAAGTGTGGATGGACTAATCAGTCTTTTCACTCACTGTGGCTACGGCTAGGTCCAGTCGTGCTGACGTTTCTTGTCGGTAGGATATGGTAGATGGTGGTGGAGGTGAGGTTGAGGTTGATGTATCACAAGTCTGTCTCACTATAAACAAAGCGGCGCGCACGTCACCGCTGTGCTTTAGGGACAGTGATGGACCTCGTTCTTGTATAATGATCGAACTGTCGCATGTTCTGAATACGCGTACTTGTAATGCTTATCTTTACGGAGAACATACTGGAGTGAGGCTGCACGTAATGGCCCAACGTTCCCCCTCTGCCCCCCCCCCTCCAGCACTTACTACCATACATGCCGTCGTGACCTCCAGACTGTCATAAGGGCCTGGGCTCATTATGGCTGGAAGCTGCATAACCGGGCTACTGAAGCAAGTATTTGTTGCAAGTTTTACGGCTGTTTTAGCCCTCACGTTTCCGCCATGTGAGATGCCAATTTGTTCTTCGATATCGAGGGATTCGAAATTATCGAGGAGAGAACACCGTGGATAAAAAACAGTCCTTTTACTTGCCTCAATTTGTCGGTGTATTTCGTTTTATAAGACCTGTGGTGCAGATCTGTAAAATACTCTGATTTCTAATGATATAAGGCCAAAATGGACTTCGGCGCAGTGCCAGTGCGCCCTATCTGGGTCTTCCAGAATAAAGAGAGAGCAAATAACTCAGTTTCTTTAATGCACGCCTACTGTACTCTTACGTAGCAAAAACCAGTTGTCTAGGTGATCTCCATTTGCCAACTGTTGCATCTCACACTGCTAGCAAACATTGGATGCTTGTGTTATATTCAACAGTGACATTTTCGTCTTTGTAGACCCCAGCCGCCGAAATACGCATACAGCCCCGCAGACCGTATTTCTTCCGTTTACAGAATACTTCGTTGTCACTATGATCCTCCTGGCCTTCGCAACATTCCTCGCCGGCTATTGTGCCTGCTTCAGTGCTCGTAGGAGGCGAACTCCTCCAAAAGATGCTTTTATTTACTTTAACGACCACTATACTGCCTCAGAGACTGGGGCACAGGAAGGAGAAGCGGGACGGGTGCCAGGTGATGTTGACAACTCCCCATGTGTCGCCTCAGAGTTCAGTTATCTGGATCCCTCGGGCTGCTACCCCATGCTAACGAGACAGTCTCCTAACTCCTCCGGTGGTTCTGCTGCTGATAGTGGCGGAACGTTGCCCTGGACACAGTTGCACCTCCTTTTCAGCACGGGTCAATACTCTTTGCTGGAGGCCGGCTGCCGGCCGCTCGTGTCAGACCAACTAGCGGACGGCGACTTTGCTGCTGCAACTGACGGTGGCTGTCGTCGGGCCACAGTTGAAAATGGACATGGCCTCGGCAGTCTCAATGTCGGGTTGGAGGCTCGAAACTTCGAGGCTGCGTTTAGCAGGGGAGAGACCACAAGTAAGTCTCTCTCTATCTCTCCCTCTCTCTCAAGTTTCTTCTTTGTTCTGGAACCCTACGCCCATGTAATATGGGGAGACGGTAATCGAATTTCTGTTGATTTATGCTAGACTGTCTTAAAAACTAGAAATGACTTGAAAGCTGGCGCACTACTTGTGCAATAATGAAACTCCTGGTTCCCAAACGTCCTATGGGCTTGTTTTTAGAGGATCACAGTTTAATCTCAGCGCTATCATTCCTTGACAGGTCCAGCTGGAGTGCGTGTCCGGAAATCGGTTAAGCTATGGCTCAGTGCAGAGTGGTTGTGTGGGCACCTTGATGGAGCGACGACCTCCTGGATTCTATGGCAGACGTATCTGTCCACAAACAAGTAAGAGCAAACTTGGTGTTGCACAATTTCCCCTCATAATAACCCACCTCTAGTCTACGTTTCCATTGTTTCCCTGGGCTAATAGTGACCTTTTTCGGACTCGACAGATGAACAGATGCGAATGCCGAATTTGCTTTTTTGTTG
>CACRXP010000096.1:965672-976324 GCA_902702965.1 Spirometra erinaceieuropaei
CGTTATGGATGGCCGGATTGGGCAAGACAGTCCGCGACAGGAAAATCTAGCCCTAGCCCAAAACTAGTACATTACCTAACCTTAATCGCTAACTAAACCCAAACTTTAAATCTAACCCTGAACTTATCCACCAAGCGTAACTCTTCTCGCGAGGCTAACCGCACCGTAACGCTAACATAAAATGTCTATTTAAATTAAATAAGCAGACTTGTCATAGTAATAATAGCTGGGACTACAATAGGTGGGCTAACTCATGAAATGTCCACCGAAATTCCGAAAGGTGTTTTCGTTTCGAAAAGATTAATTAAGTAGGGCTGTAAAACTAATAAGTCTGCAGTATAAGTCTATAAGAACTCAGTTACCTCAGGATACCAGCTTTTGAACGAACTTCCTTCCGGCTGCATGCAAATACTACACTCTGTAAAAAATAACAACTTATGTAGCATGAATTTTCCTCCTGGATTTTCGATGCCCCTAAGAATCCAATTACATTTCATGGAAAACATGCATAAAATATTCATTCTTTCGTTCATTCGGTGGGCAGTTACGTCTTCTTTCAACTTTATATTCGAAGGAGGAGTATAATTCGGTTTTTAAAAAGTTTCTAATTGTAAGATTTTCCAATTTCGTGGAACGGCCGTTCATAAAACGTCATCTTTCTGCACTTACGAATGTGGCTTGTAAAGTTAGCAATATGGATATAATCCAATGCTAAATTTTATGAACCCCATGTGGTCTCCTCTTAATACCGTAGAGAAATGTGTTGTTCTCCGTACGCGCAAAATACATGGCTTGTAGTTTGGAAACCCCGAATGCAAGTGTGACGGCAGAGAGAGTTGAAAATTATTCGTGAATTGGAAAAGTTTTTGAAAACCGAATAATACCCTTCTTTCGAGTATAAAGTTGGAAGAATACGTCATTGTCTACCGAACGAGCGGAAGAATGAATATTTTTGCGCATGTTTTCTATGAATTATAATTGGATTTTTAGGGGTATCGAACATCCAAGAGGAAAATTCATGCTACATAAGTTGTTATTTTTTACAGAGTGTAGTATTTGCATGCAGCCGGAAGGAAGTTCGTTCGAAAGCTGGTATCCTGAGGTAACTGAGTTCTTATAGACTTATACTGCAGCCTGATTAGTTTTACAGCCCTACTGAATTAATCCTTTCGAAACGAAAACGCATTTCGGAATTTCGGTTGACATTTCATGAGTAAGCCCACCTACCGTACATATTCAGTTGTTACCCCTGTTTAAATTCGGTTTCTTATTTTACGACAATTTCTGGATGAAACACGCCATATGCATGATTCCAACATGGTTTCAGCATAGACACACTGATGAGTCAGTTTACTACCATCTTTTCAGGAGAAGGAAAGTGAGCCAGACGTACTTCTTGTGGCTTCTGAGGATCTAGCTTTTTGTCCTGTGTCTTGACGTGGACTAGATAGGAGCAGATCACGCTAGGCCATTGCAATCGCAACATTTAAGTTGTGAAATCAGAAGTTGCGCGTCAAAAAGGCTGCTGTTAGGCGGACTGCCGGGCGCAGTAACGCTTCTAATGACGGATCACGATAAGATCTTGACACCACCTTTACGACTTAAGACCTTTAATTTTCTACAGTTTCCCCGACTTCATTATGATGTGTTTTTCTGCATTTGGTAATTTATGATCGTCACAAACGACATTTCAGGTTTTATAATCTAAGTTGTCCCCTTCCAAAGTTTCCTAAACCGGTGTACATTTGGAAAGCCTCCTTGTTAATGAAGTAGCTTCAAGTTTTTTAACTACCGAATGAACTTGCTCCTACCCCGAAAATAGCAACAAGGCTACAGAACATGTTTGTCTACACGACCGTTGAATACTGCTGTCATTTCTTCTACCTAATGCACATCCTGATCAAAGTTGGGTCAAAAACGATTGATGTTCTGTTTGAAGACCCTTCCCTCCTACTGAATGCAGTATTTTTTTACCGACAGTTTGTTAAACTCGGATTTACCGACGATAGAACGATTGATGTCTCCATTCGCTTGCTAATTTTCATTAGTTATATTTAAGGTCCCCCATTGTTAACGACCTCACGCACGTGGGGCGGCTTTTATCACCCAAATCCCTACTTGATATGTCCACCTCCGATCGTTTCTGCACATAATCGTACAAGCACCAATGGAATAAAATTCAGTTCGGAAGATTGTGGTCAAATACCATTCAACTCCTCAAAGTAAGAATTATATTGCTTAGAACTCAGCATCTCTAAAATATAAATACCTTGCATAAGTAGATAAATAAATGCAAAATATAACATTTTTATTGTCCGGTTTCTGCCCTTTTAAGTCCTTGCTCGGCACTCGACGCTGACTTGGAAGGAAAGCCGAACTGTTTCCACTTTTAATAAACCAACACTTATAACCGAACTGTACCATCACCTTTGCATGCCTACAGAGGCATTTAGTAGCAGAAGAGACCTTTTGAAGTTAAAGAAGCTTCTTAACTATGACAACGTGCAGGTTGTGGGTATTACAGAAACCTGTGCAGCAGTGAATGTCTGTGCCTCATTATTATGCAGGTTTAAGAAAAGCTTTTAAAGAACCTGTTCCGCAGGAGTGTCCTTCTTCGTGTTAGTCCCCTAAAGAGCTTATGCCATTCGACGTCTTAAAAACTTCCAACATCTAGATATTGTTGTACAAACGATTTCTAGTCATAAGTCTAGATTTGTTATTAGGTCAGACCACCCGCAGAGGCTACTGTGGGTGTACTGCTTCTTGACGCAATGTGGTCGCGGAATTAGGAAACCATAATTTTTGGACACCCAGGTATTCTGTTGTTTGATTGGGCAAATTCGACCTCGACCACTTGTAACAACACAACTGACACTAAACTACTCACATTCTGTCATGAAAAATACCTCAACCAGAAAACAATCTTTTCGTTCATTTTCTTGCAGACCACTCCTCAAGGTGCCCCCACTGACTGTCGTTGCCAGATTACAGGGCAATTATCATTGCTAAAAATCCATCCCTAAGTAAAATTAACCATTTGACTAATATCCTTGTAGGCGGGTCACTTCATTATTCCACGTAAAAGGAGGCCTAAAGACGCGCCAACACTCCACATGTTAGCCATAAGGGTCTCCTGAATCTACTGACCGTTCTTGTCTTGGCAGAGGTGCTAGCAGCAGAGTTAGCCTAGACTCGCAGACGGAACATTGCCAGTCTGAAGTATCATATACTTAGAAAGACGATTAAACGCAACAATCAAACTTTTGTTAATAGCCAGCTTTAGCCGTCTAAAACTAACTCGATAAAATATTTCTTTTCCGCCTTCTGTCTGATCATTCAAACTCTAAACTAAAACAAGCGTTCTTTAAAAGCCCAACGGTTTCTTTCGACATCCATTGGTCTTTCATCTGGAACAGGGGTTCGGTAACAGGGTGCGAGATAAGATTTTCACGTTTTATAAAAGTAAATCAAACAATTGTAGAAAAATTGCCCGCACGACACCAGCGTGCGTCCAGCAAAGATTTCCTGCGTATACGTTCATAAGAGATTAGCCCGGCATATTGTTAACGTCAGTCACATTTTGAAAAGTCATGTCTCATGCTCTTGTTAACTCACTTCAGTTCTGCTTCTTATAAATAGTGGGTTTATTTATGTTATATTACTTACCTATCGTTGCTTTTCTTCCAATAAATTTGATTCATATTTTCGGGCCATACTTCTTCCGTTATTATTAACCCTTTATAATCTCAAAGAGAAAAAAATTGAACAATTATTACGTGAAGGTCAGTTCCACTTGCAGTGGAACAACTGATGATATGCAAAAACTCCAGCTCATACTTTGTGGTACTGTCTTTCCAAACGCAAATCTGAAGCCGTCTAAACTACCGGAACATTTGAATAGCTGACATGATGGTGCAGAATTTGCAGACCACGATGTTTAATCATGGAAATATAAAAGAGTCGGATTCGACTCTCGAACAACTCCTCCAAAATTAGGTTTTATACCAACTGAAAAACCACCACTGACGTATAAAATAACAAGTTGTAAGAGATCCCAGAAAGTTGCAGAAGAGTTGGTACAACCGTGTGGATTAAAAATGCCAACAAATTTATTGGGCAAAAAAGTCTCAAACAAGCTTGGACAAGTGCTGCCATCAAATATTGTTATTTAAGACCGAATTAGTTATTTGAGTTTAGACGTGTTAAGTTAGGTTTTCGTTGATACTAAACTAAGTCCCTTAAAAATCTCTTTCCAGTTAGATGAAACGACTGATGCTGCAAATTGTAGTCAAATCATCGCATTGCTGAGGTAAGTCCGTGATGGTTCCATAATGGAAGATTCTCTGTTCTGCAAAGGCATGAAAAAAACAAAAGGGAAAGACGTCTTCCAGTATGTGAAGGACGTCTTTGCGAAGTATGACTTGAATATTTAAATTATCGGTCCCGCACGTACTGATGATGCCCCTGCTATGTTAGGAAATGAACAAGTTTTTTGCACTAATGAAACAAGGGATTCCGTATTTACGAGGTCCGCGCTGTTTTCTTCATCGGTATGCTCTGACATCAAAAACTTACTTCCAACTATGAAAACAGTCCTTGACGCTTCAGTGAAGACTATCGACTGGGTCAGAGGTCACATTCCGAACCACCAAGTCTTTGAGTTGTTTTGTGAAGAATTTGGAAGTGAACATTCGGTTTTGATTTTCCATACGGAGGTCTTCTAGTTGTTACGTAATACTACTTTAACGTACTTTTTTACTGTGAGAAAACGCCGACGCATTTCTAAAGGAATGAGAAAATGATTTGATCGAAGAAATGAAATTACAGGAACTGTGATTTTGCATCACTCAAAGAAGTGGTTGATAACAAGAAGTCTAGTTCCAAGTGTGTGTGTGATAAAATTTTGATTCATTCGGAAATATAATCAAAGTCATTCGATGGATATTTTAAAGCAGCAGAACTGTAAACTTTGGGAACATGAACTATAAACTCATACTCCGTCAATTTGGATAGTATGTCGGACGATGAAGACCTAGAGGAGGATCTTTTAGAGCTGCCTACTAATCGTTTTTTTGAAATGCAGTTTGAAATCGTCACTTTGGAACAATATTGGTATTCGGCTATGAATAGCGTTTATCCAATGAATAGGAACAACAGTCATTAGTTTTTTGCTTATTATTAAAATCTGATTATATAACATTGTTTTCGTTTTTTACACAAGCTGGTTTAGGGCGCAAGAACACATTTAAATTTTTTTGGACTTGAGAAACATGACAAATGCAGAAAATCCGTGATTTAGAAACTAACAAGGTACCATGTTTACTGGTTGCTAACTGCCCCCAGGATTCTCCTAACAGTGATAAGTTCCACAGGTCGTTATCTCTCCTCCATATTTCGCACCTAACCGAGTTGCTGATACTTGCCGTTGGATTTCTTGTTCAATTTCTTCTTTGCTTACTTTTCGGTCAGGAAAAAAGTAATGTTAACCTCCGCCACGTCCTATGCTTTGGCTCGGTCCCGTCTCTTGTGTACAATTTCCTGTGAATAGCAAACTCTTCGAACCTTAGTATAAAATAGATTAGGTTTATTTGAGCTCTTCCGGAAGCGCTGCAGACTGTTCTCAGATCGTATTTATAAAAGCAGGGCGGTTCAGTCTTTTTCACGCCTGTTATTATTATTTGGGCAATATTTTCCTCCTTAAAATCCCCACTACCTACGCATATTTTAGGACACGCAATAATACTCAAGTACAATTGCTCCTACTGAGATTTGAACATCGTGTGCATAATTTTCATTGTCTGTACACTTTTAAATCTACTTATTTGTTGATTGTTTAAAAAGTTAGTTAAACTTTATAGATACCAGCTACTAGCACCATAAATGCTATACGTTAGATGCACATATTTTTCGTCGGCTGCAGTATGTACCCGATTTTACTTTGGCAGCCCTCTCACAGGAGATCGATAAAAATAGTATAGTTATGAATAGTTCCTCCGGCATCCTTTCCGTTCTCTAACAACGAGAATTTCATGATTTATTATTTACCTTAAAATTTCTCTTGACGTTCCTTACTCCGGTCGCTCAGACCTGAGAACTTATTCACACTTTCAGATGCAAGTAGTTTGCAAACAAACCATTCATTGTTAACTGTGAATTTAAAGGCCTAGATCAATGGAGTCTCTTCTTCTGACGAGTATTCTAACCATTGATCTTCTTCCCGAATGGCATGCCGTCTGTTGATTTTGTGACTGCATTAATTGGGAAGTTGGTCCGTGATATTTTGATTATGTCGTCATTTGCAACTTGCTTACGTACATTAGACTCTAAAGTCCAATTCGTACATCACACCTTTTCTCGCCACAACATTACAGTCAAAATCATTTCTATGCAAATAATGTACTTTGTCTGGGAGCAAATTTCTAATGTCAACAGTTTCTTTCGACGCCACTTTAGTCCTCGCAAATACGACCGCTCATTAGTGTTTGCCTGAAAAGCCTAAATAAACGCATGCTTATTTTCGGACTACGCATGGCTTAGGCCATACTATGAGCCCCTTAGTCTACGATTGTATATCGCCTGCCGTAATTAATGGCGTCAAAGCACGCTGGGGATTGTCGGACGGAAAGCGACGAAAATCCTGCCAAGCTCATATAAATAATTGCAGAACACCTTTGTGGTACACTATATCATGGTGCGGGTTAGACCAGTATTATGCTGGCGGGATGAAGTGCGATCCGTTGTATTGAGGATGACTAACCGTATTGCGTAATGTGTGGATGTCTGAGACGAGTGTATAGTGGGACGTAAAAATAATTTGGTTGCTGATAATGCCGTGGAAATTGATATCCATTGAATGCCTACAGTTACTTACTTTTCCTGCCGAGAAAGCTTCAGTGATTTTTAAGAAAGACTGCTGATCCGCGATGGATGCCAGCTTTATCTTTCAAAATGGTGCATTCCATTCAATTATTTCAAAGACCACTGCATTGTAGCGGCCGAGCGGGGCAACGTTGTCGGATCGCGAATGGTATTGGAGGATAGTGGTGACTGCTCAAACTCAGACGGATCAGCTACTTCAAAAATACCGGCTAGAAGTTTTTGTATGTAAAAATGCGAGGGATCAGATGATACAGAAATGACGGATATCACACGAGGCAGGACGGATTATCGGAAGATGTGGAAAACTATTACCAGATAAGTTGTGGTAAGATGAAAAGAATGTCAAAACGACTTATTGGAGACAGGTTGAGAATTAATCGTCCACACCTTACTCGGTAGTACAGTCTCTGAAAGAAACGGAAGTTTACAATCCAACCAAAGTCGGGCCTCTGGTCAGATCTCCGGCTGTTACAACACTGCTTAAGGTTTTGACGCAGTGTTGGTCGGTCAAAAAATCCTTTTCCAGAATTCCCCCAATTATTCCTTTTCCGGTTTTATGTAGGAATTTTCAATTGGCATTTCTCCGCCATTTCCGCAGAAACCACATGTAACCTGATTTAATCTTCAATCAATTGATCTTACTTAACATACGCACGATACGCGTTCAGAGGCATATGCGCAAGGCGCTTTACGTGTGGCCAAAAGAAAAGGGATAATCAGACATGGCAGAAATGTCCCTTTAATTGTGCTCTGTTTTTTGAGTGAAAGAGTCGTGAGTATTTGAAGTCCCTATTTGTAACGTACAGTTAGATGTCATGTTCAGGGACAATCTGGACTCAAATATCGACTGTTGATTAAATCTCTCAATACTCTGGCTCATTTTAGTGCACAAATCCGTCGAGGAAGTTTTTAAAGATTTCCACTGTTGGTGTCATCCTGTTGACGGGATCACAACCTAGAATTCGACCACGCTGGCAGAGACGGAGAGCTTGCACGCATCCAGTCTTGTCTGCTGAATGCGCAGTTTTAATAGGTGACCTAGAGGTTTTATCGTGGTAGCAAATGCATAGGGTCTTTAAAATCCAGGCTGCAGTCCAATTCTTTCACAATGCAGAATTCTAGTAAGAGATTTCCGCGCATTTGCCTATAACTTATAGAAAAGAGGTTCCGATTTGTTAACCGGATGCTAAAGGGAAGGGAACTTTTTCTCCTAACCAATGTTGAGTCTCCCCCGTGATCTCTTCCTGTACTATTTCGGTCTTCAAATGTCCGTGGTCTCCAGGCGTGTATGTCGTATTGCAAATGCTACCCCAGAATGTTCCAGCGATCATCGAGAGGAGTGATCTTCGTCGATTTTCATGGGTGTTCATTTGATGGCGTCCGATACGAATATTGCGGTCTTGGCTTTTCTGGAACTATGAGTGGATTGGTTCAAAGATTTATTTGTCAGTTTGAGCTTCCAAGCCACGCAAACCTGCGCCGTACAGAAAGTAGTTTTCTGTGATGGCGGATCTGGCTGGTTTGTCTGGATGAAAATTGGTGCACATAACGACGCTAAACCGCATAAGCTAACGATTCGATCACTCTTCCAACCAATTTAGGCTCATCTGCGGTCTATCTTCGTCTGTAGGGTTCCGGATAAAATTTCATATTTTCGTGTCATTAGCAAATATTGTTTCGAAGTCCAAATAGCTTGCGCAATCGTTTACGTATACAAGGGACGAAATGGGTCTCAGCGCTGGTCCCTGGGAAATACCACTGTCGAACACACCACGACCTAATTTCTTTGCACCGATGGACACAATCTGGTGCTGACTAACAAGGTAGTTATCGATTCACTTAAGGAAGTTAGCCCTCATCCCGATTATTTCCAGCTTGCGTAAGAGCTTCTGGGATAGCATACGGTCGAATGCCATTCTGAAGTCAATGAAAGCATTGTGAATCTCGCTCCTGTTATCGAGAGCTCGGGTTCAGTTCTGGAAAGATTGCAATAAATTTTTCGTGCAGGAACATTCATTGTGGAACTTATATTAGAAGTTCAAGGGTAAATTGAGATCTCCTGGAAATTACACTAATTCGCTATTTGTGATCCTCATTATCTCACGCGAAATACACATAAGGGCTAACCAAAACAATTACCTTCTACATTTAGAGGAAAAGTTAAGGAGTGTCCGCATCAAAAATATTTTAAAAGACTCTAAGTAGGACGTGTAATTGGGCATTCCGGACATGATCTTGGGGGCTCGAGTGGTTTCCGTTATCGAAAGGCGCCTAATCGCCCAAAATAGACATAACTTTTATATAGACGGACAAAGCTCGCTATCTGCCGCTTAAATGACGGTTTACTGTTGGTGTTTTTCGTATTCTAGGTTAAAAAAATTTACCGAATAAAATTCAGATATTCCTAAAAGTGTAAATCAGATCGAAAACAAAACTTTCGTTCAGCAACTTTCGATACTATGTGCTATCATCTCTGCAATAGGATAGTTACTCAAACACTTAAAAGACGCCCATCTTAAGGTATATTAAATCGTGCGGAGTCGAAAGCTAAAATCCTTTATTTTCGGTACTAAAATTTGGCTTATAGCATTTAGTCTCACATTAAAAGCTTAGTCAAGAAACCAGAATGAAATGTTTCCTTACTAAAATAGGGGCAAACGCTGAATAGGTCTTATAAGATGGCGCAAAATAAAATAAAAATCACACAAAAAGCATGTAATCAAAGTCCCTGCTAATCGCCTGATCCATGTAGACACGACTGAGAAACAGTCGGCGCCTCGGTGGGATTCAGAACGCTAGCGGAATTTGCCTGGCAAATATATCCTGCTTATGCTCAGACATCTCATCCCCCACAAAGCTGGTCATATATGCCCTTGACCCAGCTGACGAGGTTCAACCTTCAGCTGAAGCGTCTCCCACAGAGTTGGAACTCTCCGGGATGTTGCCAGTATGTTTCCTCTTCCTGCTTTGCTATCCAAAGGCCACGTTCCGTTCTTATTATATTCGAATCATTTCGTATGGCGTAAGGTCTTTTGTATCCTTGGGAAAGAGAACAACGGAGGTGTTGAGGCGGTTGTACACGCTCGCGTCTCCGGTGACAATTGAACATGTGGCCCCACCGGGGAAACGGGAGACAAGGACTCCTGTAATAATTCACTTTGACCAGACTCTGAGAAACTCGGTGCCTCGGTGGGATTCGAATCCAGGACAGCAAGAGAAGGCTTTAGTGCAGCCAAGGCTCTAGCCACCTGAGCTACGAGGCCCCACCGGACGACTCGAGTTTAATCACATTTGGGTAAAATTTACCCACCCAACCTACTGCAACGTCTGGAATCCACCAAATCTGATACAGTAAGCTGACTGCCCAAGCAGGATTTCCTAAGAAATACATCTAGAATCCACCAGAGGACTACCAGGCTCACGTAATTCAGAGATGTTTTGGCAGATTTCAAATAACTCACTTTGACCTAACTGTGGATGTAACACGAGAATGGCGGTAGAAGCACTGACTTGAAGTGTTCTCCATTCTAGGCATCAGCCACTCCATCTTACTCTACCCAACATTGAGGCATTCGCGAACCTAACATTCTTAATTATTGATTCCTGTAGGTCGCCGAGTCCCTGAATTCCTCTCATGTGTCTACCCAACAGACAGTGAAGGACGGGCGTTTAGTACATTGCGTCTCAGATTGTGGGGTCACGTACTTGCGTCTCACTGCTGGGGACTGCAACCACACATGGCCTCAAACGCCTCGTAAGTCGTTGACCATGTG
>CACRXP010000096.1:980700-1010125 GCA_902702965.1 Spirometra erinaceieuropaei
ATAACCGGGCTACTGAAGCAAGTATTTGTTGCAAGTTTTACGGCTGTTTTGGCCCTCACGTTTCCGCCATGTGAGATGCCAATTTTTTCTTCGATATCGAGGGATTCGAAATTACCGAGGAGAGAACACCGTGGATAAAAAACAGTCCTTTTACTTGCCTCAATTTGTCGGTGTATTTCGCTTTATAAGACCTGTAGTGCAGATATGTAAAATACTCTGATTTCTAATGATGTAAGGTCAAAATGGACTTCGGCGCAGTGCCAGTGCGCCCTATCTGGGTCTTACAGAATAAAGATAGAGCAAATAACTCAGTTTCTTTAATGCACGCCTACTGTACTCTTACGTAGCAAAAACCAGTTGTCTAGGTGATCTCCATTTCCCAACTGTTGCATCTCACACTGCTAGCAAACATTGGATGCTTGTGTTATATTCAACAGTGACATTTTCGTCTTTGTAGACCCCAGCCGCCGAAATACGCATACAGCCCCGCAGACCGTATTTCTTCCGTTTACAGAATACTTCGTTGTCACTATGATCCTCCTGGCCTTCGCAACATTCCTCGCCGGCTATTGTGCCTGCTTCAGTGCTCGTAGGAGGCGAACTCCTCCAAAAGATGCTTTTATTTACTTTAACGACCACTATACTGCCTCAGAGACTGGGGCACAGGAGGGAGAAGCGGGACGGGTGCCAGGTGATGTTGACAACTCCCCATGTGTCGCCTCAGAGTTCAGTTATCTGGATCCCTCGGGCTGCTACCCCATGCTAACGAGACAGTCTCCTAGCTCCTCCGGTGGTTCTGCTGCTGATAGTGGCGGAACGTTGCCCTGGACACAGTTGAACCTCCTTTTCAGCACTGGTCAATACTCTTTGCTGGAGGCCAGCTGCCGGCCGCTCGTGTCAGACCAACTAGCGGACGGCGGCTTTGCTGCTGCAACTGACGGTGGCTGTCGTCGGGCCACAATTGAAAATGGACATGGCCTCGGCAGTCTCAATGTCGGGTTGGAGGCTCGAACCTTTGAGGCTGCGTTTAGCAGGGGAGAGACCACAAGTAAGTCTCTCTCTATCTCTCCCTCTCTCTCAAGTTTCTTCTTTGTTCTGGAACCCTACGCCCATGTAATCCGGGGAGACGGTAATCGAATTTCTGTTGATTTATGCTAGACTGTCTTAAAAACTAGAAATGACTTGAAAGCTGGTGCACTACTTGTGCACTAAATGAACCTCCTGGTTCCCAAACGTCCTATGGGCTTGTTTTTAGAGGATCACAGTTTAATCTCAGCGCCATCATTCCTTGACAGGTCCAGCTGGAGTGCGTGTCCGGAACTCGGTTAAGCTATGGCTCAGTGCAGAGTGGTTGTGTGGGCACCTTGATGGAGCGACGACCTCCTGGATTCTAAAGCAGACGTCTCTGTCCACAACCAATTAAACCAACCTAAGATCCGAGGACTCTGTGAATACTAAAAAATGGAGTCTCGCCTGATGACGGAAGGCGTTCGACGTGTCGCAATACCGACATGGCTTGTCACCTTTTAATAACTTACCTGTCTATCAAAGTGGCACCCAGCCGAGTCTGAGGGAGTTACGTTGCTAGCCTCCGCTGAAGGCCGTTAGACTATCCGGCATCTGTTCGGAAGTTGAAGTTGTCCACACCAATTGACATGCTGAAGTGATGAAATGAACTTGGGTATGGCAAACACGACACCAATCTGTATCGAAATTCCTTCCTTTTAGGCCAACCCACTGAAGGCTATCAATTACCGTTATTGGTGAATAAGTCTTCGTAAATACGCTCTAATCTGCAAGTCTTTAACCGCAAATCGGGCTGCTTGTATTCTTAAGACGTACGACTAGGTGGCATTAACAGAACCCTCAACATGAGCGTCAGTCGGTTGTCGGTACGGCCCTAATTTGCCACCCTCCACCCCCATATGCAGTGCAAAGGCCAAAAAACGTGTTATGAATGGATGTACTTAAGTAGTTCCAGGACAACTGTACACCGTACGGCAGTTGACTTTTAAGCTGTTTATAGGGGCATAAAGTAGGACCCAACCAGGTTGCATCTAACCAGTAAACAAAGGATATGTTTGAGTCCTCACAACGGTTAGGTGTCTAGCATTTCAGACCGAGGCCGATTGAAAATAACGTCGCTCCAGATTTTTTCACACATTGGACTCCTCGCCCGTGCCATTTGGCGCTGATACTCATTTTTATGGAAAGTCCCTGCTTCTCAGGGTTCTAATGGTCTACTTTTAACGCCTTCAGGGACTGACCCCTAGCCTTACTACGAGGGGTCTCTGATAGTTTTTTTGGGGCATGTGGCCGCTCAGCAGTCGAGTAACTTAGCGGTCCCCTTTTTTGTCATGTTATCGCGAGGCGACGTGGGATGTAGGGTGTTTCTAGCGCTGCTGCCCTCCAGCTGCAAGCTGACTTGCCATCTTATGAACCCCGGAAAACGGGGCGATGTTTATGACGTCACCGAATAGGATTGTAAACCATTCATCACTAACCGACCTGCATTCTCGGCATCACGTGGGGAGGGGGGGGGACGCGCTGACGACCACGAGTCCTCGCATTTGCGCCATGAAACAGCAGAAACACCGACGAAACAGGTTTCTGAGATTTTAGTTAGTACCCGTACTGAATTTGTGATAAGGCAGTTTATTTCCTTAGAAGAGCGCACGGGAGCATCGCATCAGTTCGTAACTCGGATGTTGATTTTCACCAAAAAAGTGATTTCTTGGAAACCGGGCATATAACTACTTTCGGGGATCAAGACCTCCATTTCCTCAGCCCAATAATTGAGTGGACAGCAAATCGGAACGTAAATCAAACAATTTAGTGCAGCGCGTCGTCTGTGTCTGATAGTGTTGTCAGAAATTTTTCCAAAGGACATTTAAATGAAGTGGTTAGAAGAGGTTTTGACGCAAGTCTGATCACCAACTCTTTGTTCGGATTTTTCGAGATGCTCCCGACACAGGCTCTGCTCGGTGGGAGGGGAACGCAGGTATGCTTTCCCCATGTGAACGGCCAAGCTACTCCTCACCACCTGGCTCTTTTTCCCCTAGTTGGTTTTGGTAAAGTGGGTTCGGGGACCCGTTCCCGCCCTGTGCACTGGTGATATCAACAGGTGATAAAACCTTGCGAGTAGATTGGACACTGCCTTGGCATAATGCAGGCTCCCTTCCCACCCCCGCGTGCGCGCGCGCACTTCTAAATTTCCAGTAGCAAGAAATACCAGGCCTTTGGAAAGCGAAGTCCAGTGGCGTTTGCACTTCTCCACCGGCCTTATCCTGCCAGTGAGTCTTTAATCAACAGAAGGTCCAGGCCACATTTGCACGCCGGTTTCATGTGCGGCTCCATTTGCACCTGTGCCTGAGGGGTGAGGCGGAGGGGGGAGGGGGTAGGCGTGCGTTCACTCGTTCGACTCATACAGATATCTTGACGCCCACTCGTTAACGCGTAGGTTCATTGAGACCGGCGTCCCCGACTGCTCTTTATTCTGCGTCAGCTGCACGGACCCGACAGCATATTAAATAAGGGGTGTCGAGACCCACTGCCACTAGATCGCAGCTTCATAATCGTCTTAAACCATGTTCATTCGAGTGTCTACCCACCCGGATCACCTAAGCCGTTATAATGGGTGTGTGATGGCTGGTCCAAATTGACATCCCAGCGGTTGTCCGTGAACTGGTCTCCCAGCCAGACCGGATCGACGTGTAATATAACCTCGCGGGTGTAGGTGGCCACATTTAGGGTAGTTCTGATGATAATCCAAGGTCACACTGTATGTGGGCTTTCGCTGCACTTTTGAGAAGTATCCAACAAGTTCGCGAAGACTTGTGTCGAATGCACTTTTGGAGTGACCCGAGCATATCTTAAACTACTCTTTTAGGCAGTTGAATTTTGGTCTCCGGCATTGCAGACCGACGTTCTGTTACGTGTTATATACCACCTGTTGGAAGTGGGAAAGTATTAACCCACATCATCGACGCAGTACCGTCAGTACCGAATGCGCACCGTCGTCCAAGGGTGTAAAACTCAGTTTCAACCCGAGTAACTGAGAAGTTGCCAGTGGTCCCTGGATTAACTTTATTTACCGGCAACTCGGACAGTTGCATTTATTGTTCATGGTTGAAGATGGGATCGACGTTAAAAGTAGCGCTTATTTGTGGGGTGGTAAGTATCTCACTCTTCTCTGGTGACTTCTGTTCAAGCAGCCAGTGCATCGAAGTGAGATTGCCAGCAGAGAAATTTCGGCTGGACCCTAGAGTTTGTAGTCAAAACAAACCTACCTTATTTCGCGGATTTTACAAAACGACTTGTTTTTTTCTACCATTTCCAGACTACTCGGGAAAATGCAGCATTCAGTTGAGGTGTTTTGTTTGATTTCCAGTACAAATATGACCGAAGTTATATTTCATAGAAAAAGACGCATCTTACAGGGAATTACCTTATCTTTAAACCAAACCCTAGACAGAAGAGAATACTTCGGTGTCGAAAATCACCATTATGAGCGTTTGTACGATGTTTATGCCAGTGTACGTACAACAGATATGTTATACCATGAAATGTTACCTGAATCTTCAGCCACGTCAGAATGCCGGCTCGTGTGAGTGTGTTGCACGATAATAAATCTCACAACCATAATTACATAAGCTTTTCTAATCGAAAACACATTCCGGAATTTCAGTGAATTTTTCATGAAATAGCACGTTTTACTGTATGGTCTTGTTCTCTGCGCATTGTTAATCCTGCTTGAAGAGCATAGTACGTAGACCGGGTACTGATGAAATGAGGGAAACTACGAGAGTGCTTTATGTGGATGTGCGTCCCAGATGTACATGAAATCTTAGAACCAAGGGAAAACCTAGGTCGCATGTCAAATTGTCACGCAGTTTGCCTCACATCCAAACACTTCATTATAACAGCTTTGCTTAGAACAAAAATGGATGCGAAAGAGTGAATGCTGCAGAATTTCCTTCATAAACTAACTTGTTCGAAGAAAACTGATCGATTTGTTGACTTGCCTTTGGAAATTGAAAGCAATTGCTTTTCTTGCGGAGTTTTATGCAACATTTCGCATGCTTAAAGATTCATGTGTACCCTTTAATAATTCTCCCGTAATTTATTTCAGAGTACAATTTGAAGTATACAAACCTTTAGTAACAGAGTCAAAGAACAAGAAATACGTTTACTTTTCCTGGGGGGATGAAGTGAAAAAGCTCGGTAACTGGGGCCCCACATAAGCTCAATGAAAACCAAAGGGTTTGGTGATTTGAGGTATTCGAAAGACATTTTTCCTATTAATCATTTCGATGGCAATATAAATGTACAGGCCTGAAGAATATTTATCGAAAGCTAACTTATGCTCGTCAGATTTGGGGTATCTTCAATGCTCTCTCTGCTGATCCAGTTTTTGATCGAATAATGACATGTGACGAAAAGCAGGTCCTTCATGATAACCGTAAGCGATCAGGACGAAGCACGCAAGCATTTCTCGACACTGAAGTTGCATAATCAGAAGAAAATGACGCGATCTGGTAGTCCGTTATTGCTGTCGTCCGTCACAGCTAATAAGAACGCCACAGCAGAGGTTTACGGCAAGCAACTCGAAGAAATGCATGTTCGCCTGAGAAAAATGAGAACTGCACTAGGGAACTGGCGTGGCCAAATTCTATGCCACAACAGCGCACGGTCACCTATTGCCGGGATAGAACAGCAGAAACTCAATGACTTGGTTTTATCAGCGTCATTGTCAGCAGAATCTAGCTGACGAAGCATAAATGATCTCGTTCGTCGATAGCGGAGATGCATAGGTGTTCAGGGGTCTTATCTTGACAAATTTTAACATACGCAATGTTCAGTCCTCAAGAATAAATATTTGTTTCTGAAATCGGTCATTATCTTCCGAACAAACTAATATAATTGGGTTGTATACGCCAGGAAAGCCATTGAGAAATGTGAAAAAATGCCTCACCAAGCAGTTTCCCGGGGGGAGGGGGGGGATCCGAGTGGGAGGCTTCTCTGTAAATTCTGTACACTGTTCCGGTTTACGAGCCATTTTCTACTTGAGAGCGTGTTTACTCGTTTTATTGTTTCATAGGTTTGGTGCATGCCTGTATCCAGATGCACCGGGGTATTTCATCCCTACCCCCTATATTACGTCAATGAATGTCACTCTAGGGGCACTCATATTCACCTGACTGAGTAGGTTTACTCACGTTGATAATTAATTGAAAATTGTAAGCTAGGATGCTCTTTTTCAATTGATACTAACTTGTTTGTTTGATCAGATGTTTCCCTCGACCAAAAACGTCGTTTGAGTGTATCACATGCACTTTGACAAAAAGTGTCAGACCGGCCAAACTACTATCTAAGCTTGAGGACCGTGTTTCTGTCCACGATTTCTGTAAATCCGCGTGGGTACTAAAAATATTTTCAGGAAGTGCGTCAAATGGCCCTCCTAGATCACCGGTTAATTATACGAAGTCTAGCTTATTCGCCTTCGTATTCAACGCTCTTCTACTAGTTTCAGGCGAAATTGTAAAATTTTATGCGAACTTTCGTGAAAAATGTCAGAGCACCCGGCGTTGAGCCGAGCTCCTCTCAATTTCACTCTTTAGCTACCTAAAATTATCAAGATACACACGTATCTTGGTTTTAAGCTGGGACCTGTGTTTGATGCGCTGCGGAGTTACAGTGGATTGTTTCCGGGCTTGATGACGTCTTGGCTCGGGGTTAGCATTGCTTTATTTGCCCTCTGATATCCAAGCCTGAGATAGCTTACTCTAACCAGACTTTGAGTTAGGAGTGTCTTATCCATGACACAAATCCCCTGCTTACGGGAGAACTTTTACTATATGAAGCGACTCTTTTCAGGACTTGGTGAAACCCATATTAAGTGAAAAAAAGTATGGTCGGGTCTCATTTCGTAGCCGTATCTGCAGTTGACAAGCCCCAGCATAACCCCAACCCCTAATCCTAACCCCTTACAGGTGCGGCTACGAAGTCTGATCTTGCCAAAGGTATTAGTACTGATGAAATCCTAGTGAAATTTCCGGTCAACACCTGAAGCAGACCACTTAAAGAACATGCAGCAGGTTGACGCGCTATAATGGCACCTATATTCAGTTTAAATCCAGCTGGTGTGTCTTATCCCTACGACATTTTCTTTGCAAACTTGGCCCCATCATACCCAAACCTTGCCACAAGGTTAACGCACTTTTCCTGGACAAATGCGCTTGAACTAGGGATCTTTAAACCCCAAATGGTAACTTTATTCGGCTGGGTTGCCTGCCGACCACTCTTGTGTCACCCGCGGCCCCTTCGATACTGTGAACTGTCAGTACTCCCCCAATTTTGATTTATTTGGTTCTGGTGTGCTTATTTGCTAAGCCGTTTGATTTGATCACAAATTTGTTAAAGGCTTCGCCGGGGATTCCAGTTGATTTTTTCGACTACTTTAAGTAAGTCCTCTGTTCGGATGTTGTCCAAAATCCCCAACTAGGTTTATTCTGTTTCATCAAGTCCTACAGTTTCACCTTTGATTGCTTCAAACTGATTGATGCGATGCTCTTTAATTCTCATAATCTTTTTGTAAAAAGGAGGAGTTCGCTAACCAATTAAATCCGACCCATACAAATGTTGCGACATTTGCGCAGAACAAACCCCTCTCAGAAAGTGCGATCCAGCTGATTTTCTTAAATTTCATTTCGACACTTGGAAGAACACGCCGTGTGACCGCCTCTAGAAAGTAATGGCAAGGTACCCCGGATACTCAGCAGAGAAGTTCCACTGGATGTGACTGATGCTAAAGAAAATCACCCTAAGCTCTAGGCCTTTCTTTAGGGGCTTCACTACTAAGAACCGTCAAAAGACTACATATCCCACAAGCCGGGAAAACGTGATCACGTTAAAGGTGAGATGTTGGTAAATTCCCAAGCTTGTAACTCGAAATTTCGCTCTTAAACCGTTAGTTTTTAGAATATCATCAACATGAACGGTTCCAAACACGCAGATTCAAATGGTTATTCACCGTGGGGGAGAAACGGCGTCACGCACACTCTTAGTTGTCTATTTACATCCGTCTCTCGCGGAGCCGGCCATTCAGGTGCCACTGGGGCAGCCGGGGGTGGCCCGGTGCGTGGGTCCGTCAGTCCCAGTGAGCGCCATCGCTAGCGCTCAGAACTTCCGTGCTCTGGCTAGATGGGCGCATCCATCCGCCTTCCGGCGGGTAGCCTCCCCCACCGTCCGTAGAAAAGTCGATGAAAGAGTAGTGGTTTTTTGGTCCCAGGCCTGTTTTCTGCTGGCCCCTGCGGTTTCCGCCGTGCCTGCCAGTCCCCCGCTCTCCCGAATCTGGGTCAGCTAACGGCGTGCTCTCCACGCCGTGTGCACCTGTCTACACGAACTCGACGCCGTGCTGGCGCCGCTGTCCGCGCCACCCGGTCAAGGTCAGTTGTTTTTTTTACAGCCGTGTTGTCCACTACCTAGAAATCAAGGAGTACATTGAGAGTGCTGGCGTTTTGTCTCGTCCAACATGAGTCTTGTCAAGGTCCTCTGCGTAGTCGTTGTGATGAGAGAGCGACATAATTTCCAAATTTATTGCGTGGGTGCTCCCCGTGGTGCCTAAACTCTGGGCGTCGAACCGTTTACATCTGGTCGTAAGTTTGAATTTGCAACTCAGGGAATAGGGCTGATTCGATTTTATTTCGAAACTTGTCCCCTGCGTATGTGTTTACCAGTCCTCGCTTAGACGTAGTGGGACTTGTAAGAAGTCTGCTGAAATTTCCAAAGAGAACTAGGTTTCGAGAATGATCCCTGACAAGACTAAGGAGACTGGGATGGTCCTTTCTAGTTTGCCTGCTGTTCTCAGCTAACCGTGCCCCAACGTTGGGTCTGGAAGGTCAGAGCCCTGAACTTGGACTCGGACAGTTGGGGCGTCGAATCAAATGCTCTCCCAGCGGAATCATCATGGTCCCGCGCCTATCAGGAATATTCGAAACCACAAGAGCATGCGGTTCGTGGATCCATCTTGGTTGAAGACCAAAATTAGACTTTCCGTCCTGCCTTGGAGTTGGGATACTGGTTAGTAGGTTGTCTTCATCCTTGGATTGCCCTCTGGGGCCCTCTACATCAGGGTATCAAAGTGAGACGGAATAACCGAGTTTCTCATTATAATCAGGGATATACTGCCGAACATCCACACGTGAATTTTGAGTAAATATCGTACTGAAAGCATTTTGTGGAACTTTTTTTTCTCTCTCCGACCAGACGCTGTTAAACCATGCTTTCCGCATTTCATCCCTTAAGTTCGTGAACAGACGGGAAACCCCCCAACTCCGTTGCTCACACTCAACGTTCCGCGTCCATTTCGGACTTCTTTGCTTGAAGGTACGTTGTTTTAGCTGTTGTTATTTTCAAATATTCTACTAACGGGTGATCTCGACCATTGGAACAGTAGTTCGTATGCACAGTTAATTTGGAAGTCACTGTTTGTGTGTAAAATATCCCGGCATATGCTTCGATAGTTTGCTATACTGACAGTCGTCGAAGGCGCCTCTGCCGCCTATTTTCTAAGCCGTGTTAAAATCTGTGTTTCACTCTCGACTGGCAGGGGATAGGGCCAGCAGAGGTTCGAAAACAGACCGACGGTCTGCCTTTGAAGCGGAGGATTTCCTTCAGGGGCCTACCCGGTGACTCGTCAATATTTTGCCAATTAATTTAATGGCAGGTGCTGATTTTGGTGCGTTATTTATTCGCAACCTACGGTTACACCCGTAGTGTGAATAATCTCCCTGTATCGGACAATAGCACAGTTCAATCTAAAGTAGTTATTTTCAAAATGAAGGAAAGATACTTTTAAAACTACTTTCTAAACATGACAACATGTTGGCGCCCCTTTTGGTCTGAATGTACCACTGTATAAGATTATTTTCAGTAAGCGCAATTCAGATGCCATCTCAGCTCTTTTTCTTGACAAAGAGATTCTCGACTGCACAAGATATGCTGGTGCTAATTTATTTCTCGCAACCGACTTGCATTTGTTCGTCCGGGAAACAATTATTTTGGATGTCTACTTTCAACATTGTAGTGGTTTATCAAGGGTCTCAGAGGGCTCCAAAAGGATCCAGACGGCCACTTATCAGATCATCGAAGCATACCCTAGTGTAAGGAACAAAGTCATTTCCGGCAAAGTTGATTGAATCATATGAGTGACTTAATAATTTCACGCTGGTCCCTTTTTGACGTCAGCCACAGTTACGCAATCCGGTATCCGAATTTTTCAAGCCTTATTAACATAATCAGAGTGAGCATGCCTTTTTTGCAGTCCGTTGCCCAACTACCTAATTTCATTTTTCATCCTCAACTGGCCTACACTAACTTCACTGGACGCGTTAGACACCGAAATGCGGTTATTGCTCCTTTCATGCTGTGAAGACCATACCTGGTGTTATTTAAAACTACAGTGATCCAGTCCTACGGTGCTCGCACCAGTCTTGTCAAGTGGGTTTCTCAAATGTCGTTAGCTATGTTCGACCTCAGCTTTAGGGTACCAGGATTCTGGTTCTTACATGCTAACCGACCACAGTAGACCTTAAAAACTCCTGTTCCTCGCTTCGAAAACGGCTCACCTCCATCTGATCAGTACTGTTTATTGAACATTTTTCAGATGACAGCCGTTCGTCTTAGGCGTCACAAGGTGAAGCATTCTGCTGCACATGGCAGAGCAAGTAGCTCGCTTCGGCAAGGGGCAACAGGCAGTCGCCAGTCACACAGACCTGCCAGCGTCCGAGATGCGCTAGAAGTCCTCTTTCATTATATTCGTCCATACCTTCGGCTAGTTACCCCGGCATCTCCACCACCGTGCGCTAGGCGTGGACGACACAACTTTCTGAAACTCATTTCAGGTCGCTGGGGCACGCAATCGTGCCACTGGAGTTAGGCGCACCCTCATAGGCGTTATAAGCGTGATCCAAAGTATCGGCACCTTAGACAGTATACTTTTAGGCGGTTACTTGCATACACAACATCTCGTATTCGTCTAAGAGGATACGTTTGAGCGCAGCTCTGTCCTTTACTCTCCAAATACGACTGTGCCGCTGTTGCACTAGACTAAATTGGCACATGACGAGCGTTAATTAGGTCGTACTAGGGCTTCTTGGAACCCTGGCATGAATGCGTGTGGTACGCGTTTGAAGGAGGCTCACGTCTCATCAGCCAGCTCTCCCAACCTCATCTTCAGTCGGCTGACAGGCTCAGACTGACCACTGTTGCGTGGGAGAGGGTAGGTGCATTCAGGCCTATACGGAGGCACTTCGGCGCATATAATCTCATGTGCAACGCACTGTCAGTCGTGATTTAGGCGATCGCCGACTGCCGGTCAAGCTCCAGTGGTTCCTGCCTAATGTGACCTGAATGACACTTGTGTGGTGTCCGACACCCCCATCTGTCTTTTAGAGGATTGGACATTGTGAAGTTGAGGCACAAGGTCGTGCCCTGGCAAGTGTGGATGGACTACTCAGTCTTTTCAGCCACTGTGGCTACGGCCAGGTCCAGTCGTGCTGACCTTTCCTGCCGGTAGGATATGGAAGATGGTGGTGGAGGTGAGGTTGAGGTAGATGCAGCACAAGTCTGTCTCACTATAAACAAAGTGGCGCGCACGTCATCGTTGTGCTTTCGGGACAGTAGTGGCATTCACCCCAACATAGGCAAGGATGCTTGCGACCATCTTCGCCCAGAAGGGGCTGATAATGAGCCTCAGGTGGGATTTGTCTATGTCGCCCATCAAGCTGCCCTGAGTCGCCTTAACTGCTGCGGTCCAAGTTCTGCAATTTTAAGTCATGTCTTTGTTGCTAATCTCAAATTTGCTCTTCAATTCTCATCTGCCCTTGACTTCGTTGTCTGATTAGCTTTAGTTAGGGCCACCACGCGGTTTGTTCTCTTCTTTTCTCGGACACTATGCTTGCGCTAGGTTAGAACCTGTACTTGGGAAGGCGAGTTTGTTTCCGCGTCTACAAAAAGTCTGACAAAACAACAGTAGCTTGGCCTATTTCAGGGATTAGCCATAAGGACACCCCTGACATGTGGTCGACTTTATCTTCGCGGGAATGGGGAGTGCCTTCCGCAATTGGCCATCCACTTTTGCAAGAGGAGAGCTAGGCCGACGCGGCTAGTCCTTTGGAGTCCGGGCGGAACGGTCTTCAATTTTGCTTTTACAACTGTAGGCGGACTGGATGCTAGGGTTCGAGACTGTATGGATCTTGATAACGGATTGCTGCCTACTTAGTCGGTTGGAGTAGGACTGCCGCCTTAATTAAAAGTTTCTTGCCCCCGAGCCTTCAGGGAGAGCCTTGGGGCGCTACATTTTCACACGGTCAACTTGTTTTTGAGTGCAAGCCGGACGTGCCCTGCTGGTTAATGGGCTTTGTTGCCATGCTAATAGCTCTGCATGGGATTCTTTGCATCTGCCTAGTGTTTGGGATGTTACATGGATGTTTTACCAAATCATTTCATAACAGTAAACGAAGTCCATCTCCGATGGCATTGAAACTCAGTCGTAGACGCGTACTCCATCTTCAGACTGTTTATATAGTTCCATTGTTCACGCTTCTCCGTGTTTGAATTGTGCTGTCATTCGCGCGTCGGTGTAGTTTGTTAGACATTGACGACGGTCAGAGGAGTATAATTCCTTATTCTTTTCTCGAGGATAAGGGGTTTTAAGCAATCAAGAACAACTGCGCTACTTCTTTATTGCAGCACGTCAGCTATAGGTTGCTGCCTGCTTGCTTTTGTCGGTTTCTCCGAGTAGACTAGAAGACTATACTCACCTTTGTCATTAACCACAATTCGATCATCCTACGACCTAACCTCGTCTCCTTGTCGAAAATTCCCACAGTAAAGATTAGTCGCGCGACTTCGATTAGATGTCTGCACTGCGCAAACTGCCGTAGAGCCCGAACTGACTAAAAACGACAGACCTTTTGGGGGAGACTGTGATCACTTTATATCCCTTGAACGTATAAAGGAATACTCGCTGCACTTGGCATCGTGCTCCATGTGGAGAAATTCGATGCCCATACCGATGATGTGGATATTTGTATTTAATGATGCGAAAGTGTGGCCGTCATGTAAATAAATGATCCAGCTAACCCCAGGGAACGTTCTTTGTCTTATTACATGGAGATAGATGAATCGGTGAAACATCGTGCAGAAGCCGTCTGTCTTGACCACCATACACGCTTTGTCAGAGCAATATCTCCGGTCCTGGCAGTTGGCTGGATGGTGGTTCAACTCTGCCTCCGCAGATATATGCTAGACTCAGAAGGGATTGTTGCCAGTTTTTGCTGTGCCGGCCACCTGCACGCCCTCCCGCCTCTTGACTTGGTCATTACACGGGGCCCAATGGGGGGAGGGGGAGGAGGGAGTACGGTAAATGCTGCGCAAGTCGCCGTCCCTGCCCTCACCCTGCCGTAGAGCACACGGCGACATCGTCGATATCGACGATCGAACTGTCGTCGTCGGTCAGAGTGATAACTAAGCAAAAAATCAAGCTTCTTTTGCATTGAAAGGTCCTTTATGGTGCTACTTCTTTGAAGAGTGCGAAAGTATTCTCATCGAGATCTAGGTGGGTTGATGGCGGTACTGAAAATTGGCCGAGTGCCGCAGGCGAAGAGACTGACTGCCAGTAGAATGATACCTCTCTTGAGCGACTAATGGGAGCGTTGAGCCACGCGATTATGGCGTCCCTTTAAAGTCGGTGAGCGCTGCTGTGACCGATGTCCGTTATTGCATTCCAGATTGGTTATCTGCCGAATTTCAGCGCTCTCCGAACTACCAGCCGTCGATAGCTCTTGAAGGTTGTGGTTGGTACAGTGTGTTCTCGTGAAAAGTCCCTCATGCATAGGACCACCTCGCTTTCCTTGTGGGCTTGCATGTGACATGACATCACCACAAATACAAATGCTCTTCCAGAACGTGGGTCGGTGGCCAACATACTCCCCAGCACATAAAGAAACATCCGTAAAAGTAGGACTGTCATGGTCTTTTTTGTAGATGAAGGCAAACTCCTTTGGTACTTTTCCTGGTAATACTCAGAGGGAGAATTGACGAATGCCCTCTTAACAAGGCTCGTCGAAAGGATTCGTCGTTGTTCATCTTACTTTTGCCCAGACATGGCTCTGTCACCGATAATCCACGTCATAGGGGCCTTGCTAACATTGGAAATACTTGCAACAACTCGGGCAACAGTCTCTCAGCTGCCACTTTGCGTATTCGTCCAAAGCCAATGGCAAACGGGAACTGTCCTGACATTTTCATCGCAAACCACGATAGAGGGAAGTGGTAGCATGCTGCGGGTGTTTCTTGCGTATTCGTTTACGCCTCGTATTTCTCGGTGCAGACTGTTGTAATTTCGAAGGCATTGGTAATCTTACTCCCTTACTGTCCTATTTTTAAGCACATGAATTGGACTGCTCATTTTTGACTTTGGCTAAATCATACTTGGATGCTCACGAAGTCCATGTTGGGTCGATCGATGATTGGTGGGGGGTGGCTTAGTAACCAGATTTAGACAGCGCGAGTCAGCCATGCACTTACTAGGCTAGATCACGTGATCGTGACAACTCCACTCGGAAAGATCACGAGACTAGCTAAGGTAATCCGATGGAGGACGAAAATGGGTAGGCGTGATGATTTGAGGAGCAGAACGATCTGACAACCCCGCGATGCACCTGTAGACTCAACACTCTTTTGCATTACCATCGGAGTTGTCCCATTGGCCAGCGACAACACCTACGTGATCTGATTTTCGAGTGTTATATTTAGTAGATTGGGAGATTGGTTTAGCAACTAGTTACTTCGTCATACACTAGAACTGACACAACGTCTGGAAAGTTACCGGCGGTTGCTCTGTGCGCGACGCTGCCTATTATCGTAGATGTTATACTCCAGGTCTGGCTTGAAAATTCATCCAGGAAGGTCGGAAGTCTACCCGTATTACGGGGGGTTTCTGACCCCCATGTCCCACCAATTGTGTTCGGCGACGTTGGCTTCCTTGTCCCCAAACTTGCTGTGTGACTTGAATGGTTTGTAACGATAAGGTGTAGGACCCACAAGTAGATGGCAACTCCAAAAATATACCCTAAAATGCAGTGCGACTGTAAACATCGCCCATTCGCATCACCGTTCGCATTGTTTGAAATTTCCTCCCCTTCCTGACTAAATGTAAACTTACCGTCAGCGCTTTATTCAACGTCCGTTATTTTTTTGAGAATTGTTTTTTGTTTATTTTTCAGTTATCGCGCACACTTTCTTTGCCTAATGACAGCGCACAATAAGACTTTAGGCAGAAATATATCTTTTTTCTGCGTCTCCTTGCTCTCCGTCCCGTGTATTGCCCCACACGTAAAACCCCCTCTAGCACCATTCAACGTGTGACACGGTCTACAGGCTAGCTGAATTTAGTTGTGGGCGCCACACCCTATCGTTGTCGGTTATTTGGTGGAGGAAGAAAGTAGTCAAGGCCAAATATACGTGAGGGATAGGAAGATCTGACAACTCAGCGATGGGTGTGTAGATCCGGTATTTCCCTGCACGCGCAACTTCAGAGCAAAAAAATAACCTGGTCCATCTTTGATCTGACCTTCACGATTTATTTGAATATACCCTCAAGGGAATAATTGCTTTTTGACATTTATAGATATTGTGCGTATACGTCGGATAAAGTTTTACTCTAGGGGCTTTTCGGCTTTTTGACACTGCTTTCGGGGGCGCGGAGTTCTTCTAGTAGAAAAGGGTGGCTATTACATAGGAGCCCCGTTCGCGAATATATTTTGGTTGCAGCACGGAATACAGGTGTCCCCTCTAGCCTTAGAGGCCCGGTCTACGTGGCCATAATTCCCATAAAACACGAGGAGGCTTTTATAGTCTTCCTGACAAATTCATGATTTGTCTATAGTCCCCATCAGGCAGCTCTTTCAGCCCATGCAGCGTGCTGCGTTGGATAGGAATAACCACATGATTTGGAGCAGATAGAACGCTTTTTCCTTGGTTGTTCATCTGTTCAACAATAGACGGGATCTGTTCCAAATGCTATCATGTATTTTTATATCAGTGATTCTATGTACGTAATCACATATCTGAGCTACCACCATCACTAGCAGACGTTTTTCGGCGCAACGAGGAAACGGTACGTAATCTTTACCGAGAAAGCGTATTTGTGAGAGACATGTTGACACGCGGCATTCTGTCCTGACTTCAGACTGCTCTTTTAAAGTACTGGCGCTTAATTCTCCAGAATAATGCTGCTGTCCTTTAGATCTCCAATTTCTCGGAGCAAGTAGTCCCCTTCCCCAAACAACGACCATTCTTGCAATACCCTGAAACCGTACGTCGACCGTCTTATGGTGTGTCGTTGCCAATCGCACTTGTTTCGGCATGATCTTGACGCGAGGTCGTCTGCCTGTCCGGGATTTCTATAGTTAGTGCTTTGCTAATGTGTCAGTTACGCGCTCCCAGATATTCCTGTGGCATGTCCCCAAGTGCACATCACGGTTATTGATTTGTGCCGTGATCTTCCCACGTTGCCTTTTTAGTATTCTTTGGATTTTCTCGACTCAATGATGGCTTATTCATCGGAATAGACGTGCCCGAGGTCAAATCTGTCAGAAGACAGTCGGGATAACTCAGTTATTCTTTGTGGTTCTGTAGAAATGAACAGTAAGATTAGTGGAGACAGGGAATAAATTGAAAAGTGGACGTGCATTCGAGATGATTAGACGAGCAGTCAGCGAATGACGCCAATGTTTGGTGGTCGGTTTAAAAGCGAGCGACGACAAAGAGCAAGAGGCAATGAACAAAGAATGACGAGGACCGACGAATAGGGGTACAGAGACAAAGGCAGGATGGTATGAATAGACTCTGGTTACTAACAAACGGTTAGTAACAAAAAAGACAAGAATAGAAATTGACATCAGTGATGTCACTGCTTTTTGTGCACCTATTACGTCTTACAGCTAAACTATCATTCTAGACAGTTAGACCCACCGAGCAGAGTTCGGGCCAACGCTGATCGGCATCGCCTCCCTCGGCGAACTAACGGCCCTGGTAAACGTACTGACTTCTTCACATTGCTATATTTCTTAATCCTGTGACTTGACTTGCACATGATTTATCGAGAGGTAGGAATCTTTAGTTGGCTTTATGGGTTCCCCCAAAATTGCAAAGGAAGGTATCCGTAGGGCTAATACCATATTAGTTCTTAAAGGACAGCGATCGACCGTTTACGTTTAATTGTCAATTTTCGGGCAACTACTTGAACCTGACGCTCAACCCCGGTTAAAACTACTTGGTCTGCTTGAACTACCAGGCAAACTCGTTCTAGTCTTCAGCTAACGTTTTGTTCCATCGGCTTGCTGCCGGGAAGTGGCCAGCCGAAAGAGCAAATGAAGGTTGCACGGTTGTGTGCGCCTTCACTCGTTTATCCCCTAATATCTTGCAATTCTCGACGTTATTAATAATGACACTGTAGCCTCCACCATGTTGCATATTAACTTTGCACGACAGAGGCCGCTTCCCTGTCTTAAACGTCCAATGGTGTCTTTTAGAAACGTCTGAAATTGTACCCTACTCCACAGAGGTGTCTACCTTCCTAACCCTTCCGGCATCTTCGAGTGCTCCATGGCGCTCTTCTGACGGCGGTTCCTAAGCAAGGTTTCGTTTAGGTAAGCGCTTTTAGCTTATTGCGCTCAAAGTAAACTATGTGGAAACTTGGGGAGTTTCGTTAGACTGGCTTTCTACTCCTCACGAGACAGGAACATCGTCCTCCCAACTCTTAGCCGACCTATAAATGGGGAACTGAAGGCTTGACTGCCGTCTGTCTAGCTCCATCAGTCCATTTTAACTTCCCCGATTAGTAAGTTCAGTAAGAAATAGAAGTTGATTCCCCCGTCAGAGCTGGTGACCTTGCGCCAAATTCGAGGACGGATACCTATTGCCGGTGTCCTAACCCTATTACTCATCAAAACCGTAAACGTAACTTTGGCCTGGAATTTAGCTCGTGGGGGGTCCCCATTTCCGCGTCCTACTGTAAGTTCTTTAACACTTCTGCGTTGCGGTTTCCGCGGTTGCTCTTCTGTCCATAAAACGTTATCTTCCAACAGAAGACATCGAACTCCATGACCACATATCCGGTAAGGATTCTTGCCGCCCCCATATTCATTCGATAAAAGAACTATTCGGCGAAGGACTGAGTTTGACTGTTAGACTAGCTGCGAACCACCTGATGCAACCATGGGTGATGGATTGTTGAGGGACGTTCAGCTAAGATTAGCTACAAGATAAGCAGGCTCTTTAGTCCGAGAAATAAGTGGTTGAGATTTTGCTATTTTACATTTGGAATGCACATTGACGTTAAGTCTTTTCTTACCGACTCTAACCCCTATTTCTTTTCTCCTCTTTCAGCTAGAGACTTTCATTCGCCTAGTTCATTTAATCGCTGCCGTTATAACCATCTACATGGCAACCAACCCCTCTTACCGCGTAACTGAGCCCTTCTATATATACGCACATATTTTTATATTTGAGTTTTCGTATCGCCTTTTGTTCGCACGCCGACTACATTTTTTGCTAATAATAAACAGATTATTTTACTAGCAAGATTCCCACTGCTCACCACTGTTGGCTTTCAATATTTGCCATTTGTGGACGAGGGACGAGGCCTGCACTAGTGTGTGGTTTTAGAAAGAATTCAGAGTTTAGTATGATAAAGATAAGGCAGCCTGGACGTGACCCTGTCTGTTCGAAGGCCTGCTTCCAATTCCCTCCTTGCTGAAGCATCTGCGTAATAGGTGCGGTGAGACGTGGTGGACGTGGTATGTTATCAAAGAGACGCAGGTAAAGTTGTGTGGGCGAGTGGACTGCGATAACCGCTGGTTTCCTCCTATCAACAGTCATCTATTACTGAAAAAACCTTATCGGGGTCGATCGTCCTGCTCATCCCACTCCACGATCTGAAGTAACTTTAGTTAGATTTTGATAAATCAGAAAACCGGCAGGTCTGCTTTCGTATGTGTTATCTGTTTGCTTGGGTGAGGCTCGGAAACGCTGTCCTGCTTGGTCAACAAATCATCACGTTCATATTGTTATTGATTTCGGCAGGTGGTCAACATTTGTCACTGTCGTACTATTATTGATTTCAGCAGGGGTAGTACTTTTTGCGAACACTATCAGTTTGAGCTGCCTCTCTGACTGCTGCAATCATAATTCACAACTACGTTGGGGTTCGGCTTTTACGGTTATGATTTGAGGTTTGGGGTTAGGGTTTTGGGTTAAGGCTCAGGTTCAGTGTTTGGGGTTAGAAAGGAGTTCGGCACCCACTTCCTACAGCTTCGTCTACGGTTGGCATCTGATTGGCCACATTCGTGGACGGTTCATTTTCAGTTACCTTGACGGACCAATTACCCTCATTCGTGGGTTTGGTTTTGCAGGTTACCTGCAGTGAGTTTTTTGCATTGCGTGGTGCGTACGCCGAGGTTTAACATCCATTAAAACAAACTAGCATATTTACCTTTAATGCCTGTGTTTTCCCCTTAGTTTTCGCGCATTATTCGCTACTTTCCCACAGTCCCACCCGTGAAACGCCTTTTACCACGTCTTTCATATTGGGCGCTCCTGGATTGTCCCATTTCCCAGTGGGATTGCTTTTCTGACCGAAAAACGCTTAAGGTCGCGCATGTATGAGCATTCTTTACCTGTAAAGCGAAAAGATGTACGATCGCATGCTGTTATGCAAAGCCTCGGAAATCGGCTTCGACAGGGCAGAAGTAATCGGCTGAGCTGAAAGCAAAGTGGCGAAAGATAATCGAAGCCTGGCAATCCAACGCTAACTCGATCAACCGTAGGATCGACCTACCTACGCCATACGAGGCCGTCAGATACCCTTTAGGCAGGACAGGAGGGCCAATGGGAGGACGATGGACCCATAAGTAGTGACTGAGAAAAACCTACTTAAGCCATTCTGAGACAATTTTTTACAAAACTGGCCGGATATTAATTGGACCGGAATAACCTATTTAAGTAGGCAAATTCTTTCTTAAGTAAGTCGTCACTGTTGCAGATACGGTAGGACCGATGAAAGAGTGCGGACACAGCTTAGTTTATGGGCCGCAGAATGATTGCTCCCATAGTTAAGGATGATTTCGGCACGATTTTTTGTCGGTGGACGCTTGTTGCTGGTTTGCCGTCATTAAGTCTTTGTATCCTTGCACATGAAAACGGGAGGGTATCTCCTGCTGCATCTTCGCGTTTAAACTGTATAGTCTGGAAGACGCTATTTAAGTTCTGGTGAAATCGCTCAACTTCGCTGTCTACGTAATGGAGCCACATTTTTGGCCCGAAGGTTTTCACAACATCCTATTCTAGTCGCTGCGAGACTAGTTCTGCTTGCAGAATTCTGGTAGCTGGGGGTTCACCGATCAGGTTGCGGAACGGGTTTGTTTCATTGTGCCTTAGGGCTCAGATTATTTATATATACAGTAGGTGGGGACCAACTCATGAAATGTCAACCGGAATTCCGAAAAGCGTTTCCGTTTCGACAAGATTAATTAAGTAGGGTTGTAAAACTCACCATCAGGCAGCGTAGTTCTATAATAATTTGGTTACCTCAGGATGCCGGCTTTCAAACAAACTTCTTTCCGGCTGCATGCAAAAACCCTACTCCGTAAATAATGACTGCTTAAGTAGCATGCATTTCTCCCACTGATTTTCGATGTCCTTAAAAATTCGGTTATTTTTCATGGAAACATACATAAAAGTATTCATTCTTTTGCTCATTCGATAGAAAATTACTTCTTCCAATTTTTATACTCGAAGAAAGAATATGGTTCGGTTTTAAAAAAGTTTCAAACTGCAAGAGTTTTTAATACCGTGAAATGGCCATCCATAAAATGTTATGTCTCTGAATTTACCAATCTGGCTCGTAAAGTTAACAGTATGGATCAAATCCACCGTTAAATTTTATGACACCCATATAATCTCCTCTCAATTACGTAGAGAAATGTATGGTTTTCTGTACGCGGAAAGTACACGGCTTTCAGTTTGGAAAACCTGAATGCAAGTTTAACGGCAGGTCGGGGTTCAAAATTATTCGGAAATTGGAAAGGCTTCTGAAAACCGAGTTGTACCCTTCCTTCGAGTATAAAATTGGAAGAAGACGTAATTTTCCATCGAATGAGCAAAAGAACGTATATATTTATGCATGTTTTCCGCGAAATATAATTGAATTTTTAAGGGCATCGAAAATCAATCCTACTTAAGCAGTCATTTTTCCAGAGTAAAGGTTTTGCATGCAGCCGGAAAAAAGTTTGTTTGAAAGCCGGCATCCTGAGGTAACCGAATTATCATAGAATTACGCTGCCTGATTATTAGTTTTACAACCGTACTTAATTAATTTTTTCAAAACGAAAACGAATTTCGGAATTCCCGTTAACATTTTATGAGTTAGCCCACCTACTGTATATATAAATCATTTGAGTCCCACGGCACAAAAGAAGACGGAGAAGAAAAAGGGGCGATTGCATGGACCACACTGTATCGATGTTGGCGTTTCCATCACCAGTGGCGGGGTGTCTGTTCCTACTCGGCCGGAGTTGTCCGTCTCGCCGCCTGTTTCGTGTTATAGGCATGCCTGACGCACGAACTCTGACCTGCCTTCTGACTGAGGATTGACTTTGGTCTCTCCGCGGGCGACCGCTGGCGCGCTCCTGTGACCTCTGCCCCCTGCTCGGCTGTCGTAGTCGCTGTGCCCATGGGCCCTCCCCTCATAATTGGATGGCCTGATCGGCTGCCGTTGCATGTGCGAATCACGCTCGGCTGTTTGGGCGTGCCGGTGGGCGATGTCTCGCGTTGGTCGTGTGACCTCCGGCTGGCTCTTTCCCCTGTTGTGAGACAGAACAACTTCGGCCCAGCAGGAACAGACGCAAAAGCCTGACTGGAGACGAGGTCGGGTGCGGTAGCTGAAAGGATTAATCCCCCCCCCCCCACTCCATCTACGTATGTCGCATACTTGTTTGGATCTTGCTAGGGATCAACTCAACATCGCGGTACATTTTGTGGGCTCGGTGCTCATGTAACGCCAATTCACACCCAGGAGTCTATAAGAAAGTCAATCTACGCAGGTCGTTAGAAGTACGATTGTTCGAGAAGTTTTACCGGCTAAGACAGTCTGTCGTGGACAATGCTGGCTCGGCAGTTCGACCGTCGTTGCCGACGATGTCCACGTAGGCTCTACAGCAAGGTGAAACAGGCACGGTGACTTGCGCGTGAGTTAGTTTATAGTGAGAGTAGGCTGCCGCACTTCCTCCTCCTTCCCACCTGGACGCGGTGAAAAGACATAGACAAGAAGACCGGAAGCGGGAGAGGGCGCAGATGGCTGGCACTGTCGGGCCCACACTTTGGCGCTCCACTCCACACCCCCTTGTCCACAATAAACATTTGGCCAGGAGTTTAACCAACCACAAAGTTAACGAACCAGAAAGAGCTAAGATCATGTGTTGTACAGGCCATCGTTAGCCAGCCGTTACACAACCCCTGATTCTACTGTTCAAAGTTGATATTGCCCGCGTCGCAAAGTCCTGAAAGTAGTCACTTCTTGATTTTCGGACTCGCCGACACCTTGTTAGAACGGCGGCAGTTGCAGAAATTGACGTTGCCGCTTTCTCGCAGGAAGGTGTCTTAATTCGTGCAGATGGGTCACAGTCCTCGGGACATCCGAGAATGCGGTTTAGCTGTGGGCGGTTTGATGGAAGGATGGCTTCCAGCGGCCCCAGGGTTCGTAGGCGGACGTCGTCGTCCACCATCCGCCCCAGCTTAAGGTCTCAGAACTATGCCACACAACGGCGAGTGCGGACTTACTGGAGGTTCAGCACAACATTCGTCCGGTGGCTTACGGCATTTTGATAATTGACTCCCCATAAAGGCTACTGGACCGCGTCCTCCCCAGAGGTTCCCACCGTCCTCGGTAGACAAGTGTAGTAAAAATATTAAATGAACGATGTGTACTACACTCGTAAAATTGGAGGAACCTAAAGCTTGAACCTGCTTTGTATGACCCTGATCTTGGAGGCAAAATTCGATTATCCTTTTAGTTCGCCTCTTATGGTTAGACTCCTAGAGTTCGATTCCATGTGCTAAAGAGTGTAGCTGGGCTAACTCATAAAATGTCAACAGAAATTTCGAAATGCGTTCTCGTTTCGAAAAGATTAATTATGGTTGTAAAACGAATCGCCATCCAGCATAATTCTATAATGATCCAGTTACCTCAGGGTGCCTTCATTCGAACGAACTTGCTTTCGACTGCACGCATGAACTATACTCTGCGAAAAGGACTACTTAAGTAGCATGAATTTTTCCCACTGATTTTCGATGTCCTTAAAAATTTGATTATGTTTAATGGAAAACATACATATAAATATTCATTCTTTTGCTCATTCGATAAAAAATTACGTCTTCCGATTTTTATACTCGAAGAAAGAATATGGTTCGGTTTCAAAAAAGTTTCTAATTCTGAGATTTTTTAATACCGTGAACTGGCCGTTCATAAAACGTCATGTATCTGCATTTGCCAATGTGGCTTGTAAAGTTAACAATATTGCTAACATCCCCTGTTTAATTTTATGAATCCCATATGGTCTCCTCTTACTACCGTAGAGAAATGTATGGTTTTCCGTGCACGGAAAATATAAGGCTTGTAGTTTTGAAACCCTAAATGCAAATATAACTGCAGGTTGGTTTCAAAATTATTCGGGAATTAGAAAAGTTTTTTAAAACTGAATTATACTCTTCTTTCTACTATGAAATTGGAGGAAGACGTGATTTTCTACCGAATAAGTAAACGAATGAATATTTTATGCATGTTTTCCATGAACTTCAATTTAATTTTCAAGGCCATCTAAAATCGACAAGAAAATTGCACGCTACTTAAGTAGTCATTTTTTGCAGAGTATATTCTTGCATGCGATCGAAAATAAGTTCATTTGAAAGCCGGCAGCCTGCGGTAACTGGGTCATTGTAGAATTATGCTGCATGACGATTAGTTTTACAGTCCGACATAATTAATCTTTTCAAAACGAGAACGCATTTCAAAATTTCGGTCGACTTTTCATGAGTTAGTCCACCTACTGCATGTCCCCCAGAAGGACTCGGCTTGGCGGTGGTCGACAGTGTGGGACATTAGGGTTGTGATCACCGATGATGGTGGTGGTGGTCGTCGTCGTCGTCATGGAGCCTGTGCGGGGATGATGATGACGGTGGTGGTGGGGATGACGACGACGACGATGATGATGACGATGGGGGCGTTTATGAGGGCATCAGGTGGACTGTTGGGTTTGTAGGTGTCCGATGAGGGTGACCCGCCCACGAAACGTTCTTTGGCAGTATAGGTATGTTGGAAAGGGTTAGGTGTCGACGTGGATCGGAGGCGCTTGGGAATTGCGAATCGCTTTCGGCTTTGACAGGGACGATCCGGTTGGCATCATAGGTTGCTGGTCGATCCTGGGGGAGATCTTCCTAGGTCTTCCTAGTGCTTTAGAATGTTCGTCAGGAAGCCCTGGTATCGGCGTGTTGACATTGTCAGCGAGCACCCGTAGCGACACCTCTGTAGAAGAGTAGTTTTCGTTGTAGCTCACCGTTCATTCTCACGAAGTTACCACTCCATCGCAGCTGAGGATCTCAGCGCGTCCCTAGATTTATATTCTGGGAATCCTGTCCTGTCAACTCATCTCTAAAATTCTTCGGAGACAGCTGAACTGAAAGTTATTCAGTTCCTGTCTTGGCTGTTCCAGATGGAGGGCTGCAGCCGACCGAAGTCCCGATAACTTTGGAGATCCAGTGGGCCATTTTGTCAAGGGTTTTGCTGCTGCGTGAGAGTGCTGCTTAAATAGGCGATGTTGTTCACGGTCTTGAGTTTGGTGCCGTTTACAGTAGTGAGAGGGACGAGAGGTCCATCACTCTCGCAGAGAACATGAGGATGAAGAGGGTGGAGACGAGTACCCAGCCCTTTCTCACTCCGTTGGTTAACGCACATGTTTCTAAGATTATCCCATTGTCTGTGAGGCTCGCCATCACCCTGTAGGGGAGCTGACACACCATGGGCGTGAATGGCTCAGGAGATTTGAATGCATGATTTCCAAAATTCTATCGCGACTCACCGTGCCGAAGGATTTTAGTGGATTTGCATCTCCTGCCACATCTCTTGCAGTTAGCGGGAGGCAAAGTTCATGTCGATGGTTCCACCGTGTCGTCGGAAGCCATAGCGGATTCTCGGTAGAAGTACCTGCGCGTTGGGATGATTGAGAAGGATGCGATTGAAAATCTTCCGGGTGATTTTGAGTAACGGGCCTGCTCTGTGATTATCAGAGTTGCTGATTCCCTTTCCGCTTCTGGAAGTGTGCGACTGTGGTGTCTGAAATCTTGAGGAATTTGTCCTCGGCGCAATATCTCCCGGACTAGCGTTTTAAGGTGATTCACCGGCCGCCGCAGTCATGCTTGCAAACTTCAGCCAAGACCGCGTATGACACTGGCGTTTTCCTGCTACAGAGTTGTTATAAGTCTTTGGTGGTCGGCAGATTTAGGTCGTTCGTTTTCCGTTGAGGGAGCTGGACGATGGCGGCGTCGAAGATAGTGGATGGGCGGTTCCACCTCAGTTGTCTCCGACGGATAGTGAAATTGAAGTGACAGGACCGGATCCCGGGTACGGATGTACTGGAATGGACAGGAATCCTCAGCATCTACGTCATGCCGAGACAACTGTAACTGCGCTGGAGCGGACGCCCCGCGCAAATAGACGACGGGCGATTATCCAGACGACTGTTCTATGCAGATGTCGTCGCGGGTTCCCACTGACAATGAGATCAAGTCCGGTGCCACAAGGATACTCTGAAGACTTCACTAAGGCGCCTACAAATCGACCTAACCAGCTGCGAAGACCTCGATTGGGACCGCCCGACCGACCTGGGGGACAGCAGTGAAGACAGGCGCAGCGATCTACGAAGCCAACTGCATAATCTTCGCCAAAGCCAAACGCGAAGCTCACAAATCTGAACTGCTCCTATCTCGCAACGCCAATGCTCAGCCGTCCCCCACCCGCCCACGATGTCAGCGGATGTTCCGAGCACCAATATGTCTTGTTGGGCATCTTCAAACTAACTGCAGCACCCGGATGACAACACCCGATGTTCCCTCGTCCACCTCTACCTCATCCCCCACGCCGAAAACTAACACTGACCGAACTCCCGAATCCCCACTGCCATCCACCTCCATCGCCTCAGTATGCGCTGCGGAGACTCCTGTACCCACCACCACTGCACTAAATCTTGATGCACTGACAAACATCCACCTCACCATCGCCAACACCAACGATATGGACTCGATCCATACCTGCCCTCATTGCGACCGCATCTTCACCTCACACATCAGCCTGGTCGGTCATTTGCGAATCCATTGAACAGATACTGGCGAACCAGTGCCTGGAACACCAATATACACTCACCGCATTAACCTCCACTGTCCACACTGCCCTCACACATTCACCCATTGCAGTGGTTTATTCGGCCACATACGCATTCACAAAAACCTACAGTAGACAGTCACCCGCTACGCCACACCATCATATGTTTCCCCACCAACACCTGTATCACGCAACATCATCATCCACCACAAGCATCCAATTGTCACCTCCCAAGCAAGTGGGAAGTGTGCGACTCTACTCAGTCTCCATGCGGCTCCCCAATACATACGTGGTCGAGCTTGAGACTATCACGGTGCGTCTGGCACCGTGGCTTGGAAGGCTGCTGACCGACGCCCTAACTCAGTCTACGCAGTCTGTCCAGTCGTGTGCGTTTGTATTGGCCCTCCCAAACGGCCCACGTAGTAGATGTGCTGGACCAGCATCGGGGAATATCGGATTCTGGCAGGCGTTATCAGATATGCGTACCATAACAAATGCCAACATTTCGGGGTGCGTTGGCAGAGGTCGTGCACACTGGGACCTCTGCCGCCCCTCCCCCCATAGTTGTTGTCAGTTGAAAACCTGATCATTTGCTGCGTGGACCAGGGAGTGTGGAGTGGAAAGCCAAGGTGCGGGTTCGACCGTGCCATCCACCTGCGTCCTCCCCCGCCTCCGGCCTTCTTGACTCTGTCCTGACACCGGGTGAGGAGGGAGAAGAGTGCGGCAGATTCTATGCAAGTCTATTACCAATATAAACTAATTCACGCACAAGTCACCGTCCCTGCCCCACCTTGCTGTGGAGCACACGGTGGACATCGTCGGCAAGAACGGCCAAGCTATGTAGATGGGCGGTTTAGGACACTTCTGAAACGTTCAGCGCAACGGTTCAGAGTTTGTGATTTCTCCGTGGGACGTGTTATCCCGTCGGAGCTGAGAAGCGACGCGGTTTATTCGGCTGTTTGACCGTAGATCGCTTTAATCGAAGCAAAATTATTCTTTTTTTCATCGCGGTTCGCATATTCATGGATTTTCCCGGTCTCGTGATCAACCCAGTCGTCCTACATCTCTCATAACCGTCTTTGCTTCGATCCGGGGGCCGATGCAGGCTTTAAACAATCTACTTATCTCGGCGAGTATGTTGTTGATTTTTGTGTCGTTGTTGTCAGACCAGTCCTGGTTTTGATGACGTGTGCGTTCGAGGACATCGAGAGCGATAGGTAGGATAACGTTACCCAGTTGACATCTGCATTTATCCACGGTGGTGTTATCGTCTGGAATCCGCAGATATTCCAGTCGCTGGGTCAGTCGATCGCTGAGATCGTTCGCCTTTTGGTTCCCTGCGAGTTTGAAGTCGAAACCTCACCTGGGAGATGATAAGACTATGGTCGGCTCAACCGTCGGCGTCGCAGATCGCCTTGGTCACTAACACATCCCGTCCGTCCCATCTCCGGACGTGTACATAGTCCAGCAGGTGCCAGCGCCGCCGTCGTGGGTGCATCAAGGTTATCATCTCCCTCATCGGTAGGCGAAATAAGGCTTTGGCGTGAAGAAGCCGGTGTTTTGTGTAGGTCCAGAGAATGGGGAGGCCGTTGTCGCTTCAACTGCCAAGACCACGGGTACCCAACATACTTCCAGGCAGCGTGATCTGTCACGACGCGACCACTGACGTCTTGACGGCCAACCAACTTGTTTGCCTTCGACACAATCGCCTGGAGGGCTTGCATGTCCTCGTCGAATTCGTTCTTCGCCTCTTCAGGGCTCGTCATTGGGCAGGACGTAGGAGCTGATAATGGCGACGAATTTGAATCCTAGAGAGGCAGGCGCAGCAGAGAAAGGCGGTTTTTAATGTCCTGCGGTAGACAGGACAGTCGTCACACGATGTAGTTCCGGATGACATAGGCGACACCTGCGTCGCGTCACCCTGCCTTTGGGCGGCTGCCTCAGGAGGTGTGCCCGTCACCCACCTCCAGTTAGTCTTGTTTGGAGAGGCAGGCCTCGCTGAGAGCAGCGATTTCCACCTTGTAGAGCGCCAGTTATTCGGCCATGAGTTTTACATCCACGAGCCGTGGTCTGTGTGTAGATGACCTGATCACAGCATTCGTTTAAGGTGCCTTTTCTAACGTTTCCACCCGCGTGGGGGTAATTACTGCCGTCCCTAAACAGGGCTGCTACTGCAGCCCGGACGGCTGCCGATCTCCGCTATGGGTCACGGCCTTGTCTAGAAGGAGAGCGACTCGAGTTATCGTGATCCATCTACGGGATTGCATGTCGCCCCCCCCCCCCCCCTTAGGACTTTTCGAAGTGGAGGGGGGAGGAATGAGGAAGGGAGAAGACTTATCGGATGTGAAGACGCTACACCGGATACCCTAATGTGATTTATCTCATCGCCCGAGGCGGTTACCGAGGTATGGTAACTTGGCAGAGACTAGCGTTGGGGAGCCACAGATGAGAGTTTTGTGCCTGTTAGGATCGTAAGTAGCAGTTACCATTTGCATGATGCAACCGAACAGCCCTGTACGGGGTGCCCCCTAAATAAACACCCCAACACCTCTGAGGTCACATTTAGCATGCGAAATACAAGAAAACTTTTACCTGCCGATCATGATTTGATACTTTTAACGGTGAAAACAAGAACACGCGGTGTACGATATATAGTCGTCGTCTTTTTATGCTCGGTCCTGGTACTTTAAATCACGTGGTGTGTGCGCACTCTATTCTTGTCCCCAGTAGCAACGCGGCAGAGAAGTAGAACACGACCGGCCACGGAAAAGTGTATGAGAAAATTATAAGTCAAGTCCAATTGGAAAAATAACGCGTATTTTTAACATCCAACTGGGGTTCATCTGCATCTGACCCAATGCACTTCGAGAAGAAAATTCTAGACGAGCTGATCGATTACTCGCATATATAGATTGATCAGGTTCGAGG
>CACRXP010000096.1:1013298-1028223 GCA_902702965.1 Spirometra erinaceieuropaei
AGTCCATCGTACACTAAATCTGGGCAGTGGAGACCTGGAGTTTGAACTCGCTTACGTTGATCAATGAACAAAAGCTCCAGCACCGAGTTTCGACCTCATACCCCGCTGACTGCCATACGCAAAATCCAAACTAATATGGGAATGTCGTCCACTCAATTATGTCGATGGCCAGCCATGAAACGGGGCTGCAGGAGAAACAATGGCCTCCGTATGCCGCCTTACAATCACGACAGACAGATGAGTGCAGCGGCCATTTGACTTTAAAGTAAGAATCCTAGAGTCGATAGCTGGAAAGAGTCAATTTTTCTTCTATTCGTTCAGGTTCATTCCCGTACGCGCTCTCAGAAGCGGCAGGAAACAGTGTTTAAGACGCAAAATAACGTAGGAATTAAGGGGACTATTTACAGCCGCATGCCCGGTGGCTGGCAAGTCGCATCGCCGAAGCAACGGCCGTCAGAGAGAGGAGAGAGAGAGAGAGAGAGAGAGAGAGAGAGAGAGAGAGAGAGAGAGAGAGAGAGAGTGGTCGACCGTTTGTAATTCCTTGCTTCGCTTCCCAATCGTTTCCTTCCGCAGTATTGTGACTATTTATTCATAGCAGTTAATTATCTGAGGAATTCCTAGTTAAAGACCTCCACTTAGAAGGAATTCTGATATCTAAGAGAATTTTATTTGAGACCTACTGCAATACCCGCAGGGAGGCTGAATGGGGAAGGAAGACTAGAGGGCAGCCAGACTAGCTGATTTTTAACCCGTAAAACAACGCTGAGTATTTCGTTTTACAGGACCAATAGGACTTCAACTGTACTATAGAAACTACCGTTCCTCAGGCTGCCTTGCGGTCAAGTAAAGTTATTACAATTTCTATCTGCATGACTTTGCTATTGAATGGGCGGGCAGTGAAACACGTACCTGGACACGGCAAAACAGCAGTAGGGACGTACAGCAGATTTGCCATCTCATGAAATGTTGACAGAGACTCTGAGATATTTCATATTGACTCAACTGTGGAAAACTCGAAAAACTGAAATATGCCTTTCGATGACGACTGATTACTTAAGTGAGATTGTAATATGCATTATCGTGCGGTATAGTCCTAAAATACTTCGCTCACACTAGAACGCGGGATTTTGAATGAATTTCTTTTCGGCCGTGTGCCAAAACCACACTCAGTAAAAAAGGCTACTCAGGTAGCATGAAATTTTCTTATTGATTTTCGATGCCCTTATAAGTTCCATTAAATTTTTTTGAAAAAGCGAACAGAAATAGCCTTTCTTATACTAATTTGGATGCAAATTAGGTCTTTTTAGGGGTTTTACTCAAAGAAGGGGTGCTTTTCGGTTTTAAGAAGTTTATAACCATGAGATGTTTTAAGACCATGAAATGTTCACTCATAGAGCACCGCATTAGCACGCTTATTAGTGCTTCTTATGAAGTATACAACCTGGTTCACACCCATCGCACAGTTTTATGAGCCCTAAATGACTTCTCTGCAAGAGCGTACAGAAATTCGTCATATTCCTTTGACGGAGTGCATACGCGGTGTAGTTTGGAAATCCTGAACATGAGTTTAACAGCAGGTGAGGCTAAAAATGTTCGGGGATTTAAAAAGCTTTTAAAACGCAAAAGACACTCTCTCCTCAAGTCGAAAATTTGAAGAAGACGTAATTTGCTTCTATTTGTTGCGTCTGCTCTTTGCCTGCTTTAATCACAGCACGACCACCCACCCAACTGTCTTCGGTGGGTGTGCTAACAACCGGCTTGTGCAACTGCTTCCAGGCTTTTGAGGGAGCGGCGTAAAGACCTCGAGGGAAAAAGTCGTTTGAAGATTGCACACGAGGAATGCAGACGAACGAAAGAAGTTACGAAGTTGGCATGCATCAAAATCACAACAGCACCACCACCGCCATTGCGCGGCGGACTTGCGTCAACAATCAGGCGTTCTCCTAGTCCTGGTCGCAATAGTTCGGTGGGACGGCGTAAACTGATTTCTGTTACAAGACCGGGATTACCCACTGGGCAGCATCAGAAAGGGGTAGATAGTCCAACACCAGCATGAAAATCTGGTTCCACAACATTCCGGGCCGGCACAACAGCCATAAATTAGCCTCCGCTGCCGTTGCCGCCGCTGTGGGATTCAACTATGTCGGGCTTATCTCAAGTGTAAGCATGGATAGCGTAGCAGTGTCTCCTGTCGAGTTAGACAATTTCAGCGCTTCTACATGCATCATCACCGTCGCCACTTCCACGGGCTGGTCCCGCCGTCATTCCTAGTACTTAGGCGCCCAAAACAGTCGGCCTACGTTGATCTGGGACCTACGCACGCTGGGGGTAGGCTTGGTCTCCGCAAGGTGCGGCTGGGATCCAGTTTGCACTCCGATCAAACCACGCCAGACTTAAGCGTGCGTTCACGCACACGAACGCAGACATGAGAGCGCTCGACAAATGTACTTTTGCGCCGTGATCAGGCCACATTCGGAGTTTTAGTGCCGATAAATCGATTCGTTGCAAGTAGACCTTAATCCAGGGCGCAAAAAGCTCGACCCCGGCACTCCGTCGTGGAACATGTCGCTCCTGACGGCCGGTCTCTGAACAACAGGTATCTCAACTGTTCTGGGAGAAGTGTAAATTTAGCTATCTTCGCGTCGCATTTGCCTAACCAATTAAAGAGTCGATGACAGGTCGCATGAGCGCAGTAATTTCGTACTTTGGCATGCGGTTGTTGCTTTCATTTCTTTGTCGGCAGACGAGAAGAGTAGGTAACCTTACGCGACTTAATCGACGAATTGTAAGAGGACGATCGACTAACTTATGCAATTCGATCCGACCTAGTTTACATGAATGGATTTCCCAATTGTGCAGGCAGACTACTATCGGAGAAGCGATTGAAAGGCACTAAAGGACTTGCATTGAAATGTAAGTTGTGCTAGCAAATTGGGTAGGACTGAGTTTTATGCCCCCCTAAAAAGGACATGAGAACAGAAACATCCTGCCCGAATATTAAAGGTGGACCTGCGCATAATTCCAGAAAGGTCAAAATATTCCCGTATCCTAACCCCAACGATAACCCTGATGTGTGATTATTTGCCATACTGACGACACTGGTATTAGCTAAAAGCCCAGACACATGTATCTTGCCGATCTTGTGCCGTTGCCTGACGCAGCTGGGAGGGGTTCGGTTCATCAGTGGGTCCCCCAGCCTTCCCCGTGTGTTTTCTGGTATATGAACTCCAGTTTCACCTTGCCTTTTTTAATTTGCGAGGGAATTAGTGTGCGAACTTAGAGTAAACCGTTGTCTTAATCTTGGTCCTAGTTCTACCCTAAACCTTAACTCTGCAGTCGACACTGGCCTCTATCTGACTCTGTCTCTGATGATGGATTCGAGTGAGAATCCGAAACGTCAGATTAATAAAGCTCTTTTTTCAGCGATCGTGCCTCCTTCTTCGCGACTGGTCCCTACCTTAACTCCAAAATTGATCCTGACTTACCTAACCTTAAAACTCATCCTCAACATGACGCTAAATTTGCCCTTAAACCTACCTCGAATTTCACGGGCACCCATATTGCAGGCGGTTCCTGTTCTCATGTCCTGTTTAGGGGACCATATAAATCAGTCCTACCGCGAACTGAAAGCCCACGAATCAGAACTGTTCTTGCCAGGAGTTTTACATCCCTTTGCATGCTTTGCTGTGGACATTTCGGATACTGCGTGCTCTAAAGTGGTTCGCACAAATCTCCATTTCGGTAAATAATTACATAAGAGGTGCAGATGAATATGTTCGGATATACTGATACGACTCCAGAATATTCAGGAGGTCCATTGAGCTGTCGTAGAGGCGGATGGAAATTTAACCGACTATGGTTCCATTTTCCAAAAAGCGCCTTCTCTTCAAACTGGTCTTTGTTTCTAGCTCACGTCGCCGACGGTTTTTCACTTCTCTCCTCTTTAATTTTAATCGTGCTCGTTGTTATCTTCCCTTGGACTACGGTTTAGTTGCGCTAATGAACGAGTAATTTCTTTTACAGGACGAAATAACATGATCCCACCGTGACTTCCGTCTCATCGGATGAAGTTTCATTGCAGATGTCTCGTATTCAGACCTTTCTGTTGTTGCCCTCATGTACCGTGAAAGTTTGAATGAGGAACCTCTAAGACGGTGTGACGTCATGGAGGCAACGGTTTCAAAATTTATCTCCGTCAGAAAGAGTCTATCAGTAGAATCCACCCTGCAAACACGAAATACTAATCACGTTATCCCGTCCGATGTACACGCCAGTTGATTCGCCCTACCCTTTTTCACGCGAATCAAACAATTTTGATGACGAAGCAGGTCAGGAACGTTTAAAGTTCTCCCGTCCCCCTCCTCAGAAATTAGGTTGTTTTTTCATCGGAGCAATGCTACGCTTACGGTCATAACTAGGATTCGATTTGGAGTTAGGACTGAGATGAAAGTAAGGTATGCGGTTGAGGGGTAGGGTTTGAGTGAGGTATAGTATTGGGATTGACCTGCTCTACCGATTTGCATCCTCAAAATCGTATCTTTGCGCCGTTCCATGTCCACAAGACTGAAGATCTGAGTAAACAGCGTGTGAGGGAGGGCGGGGGAGAGGGGTAAAGATAAGTGTCCCTAACCAGGAAGAAAATAAATTTTGCACAAGCATTCTCGAGAAGGGAAACTGCCTTTCCCTACTAACGAATTTGAGCTACCGCCTTTAACGCAAGAGAAAATGGTTTCAAGGCTAACGCATATTATGACCTAGAGCCTGTAAGAAGTCAGGGGATGGCCCGGCGACACTTTGTGGACTGAAACTTACTAGCCGAATCTCCCATTTCCCAGTCCCGAATTCGCAATTGAAGTGGACAACTTAACAGGCGCTCAACAATTTAACTTTTGTCCCGTAGCATTAGGTAGTACACATATCCCGTCGGTGTATGTTAGTGATATAGGATATTTATATAAATGGAAAGTTTCTGTGGGACAACTCTCCCAATGCCTAAAATGTTGCGAGTGCTCAGACCGCAGGGAAGAGCATAAGTCGTATCTCAAAAGGACCACTCACCGGGTAACACGTCCCTATTTTTCGAGGCCTCCAAAATCTGCTGACGATGAATGGGATTCTCGATGCGGCATGCCTCTAGCAGGTCTTTGTCTGATAGCTTGGCAATGAGAGGCCGAGTTACACCTGCCGAGAGTAGGTTATAAGTGTACTGCGTAAGGTCGACATTCCAGAGAATTGGGTTGCGGGTGGATGTGCAAGGCGAAGGTGCACCCCCAGCGTTGGTTAGGCGTTCGGAGACGGCGATGAGGAAATCAGCTAGCTGCGTTCGATCGATTGAGGAGTAGTCGGATTTACATTTTAATCGAACTATTTCGCGCATGAACCTAAAGACGAGATAGGACAGTGAGTATGCCAGATCATTTAGAGGCACGAAGTTGCAGATGGACCAACAAGTTTGGCCCTTTGGTATATGATAACGTTTTGATGGGCAAAAAAACCCGTGGGTCAAGAATATTAACGCAGGATAAAAACACGACACAACACATTAAGAGCTGAGTATCGAGCTCTGAATCGTTGAATCGCGGTCGGATTTTTTTAAGGGGTAGACCTTTGCGAGCAAAACTTCATCTCATCAGTAAGCTGACGTCCTGGACAGCAGTTTTGTACAGAATGAAAAGCATGTGCTATGAGTGTTGTCTGTTACAATTTTTCAAAGTGTTAACTACTTTTTATGACAAAATGTCCTGTAATAAAGTTTTCTTTCGGTAAATCGTTTAATACTGACTTCCGGGCCTGATAGTCAGAGTGAGAAAGAAAGAAATGGGGCAAAGATGAAAAAGAGGAATGAAGTTACGAAGGGGAAGGGAGTGGAGGGAGGAGGCGGTTGAAAAAAGAAAGTTAACAGCAAGAAGGACGAAAAAAACTCAGAAAGGTTGAAACAAATGGAATTACAGGAGGCCATGGAACTACCTTCGGCGTGTAAGACTGCTCGACAGTCCCAGATCGTCCCTGAGCTCGCTTTCTGTCACTGTTAGCAGCAGGTCGCCGTCGATATTCAAGTTGCGGGCCCTATCCACCAGGTTGTCAAAGCCGATCTGTTGGCAGTAGCGGCGGCGGCGGGGAGCAAAGAAAAGAAAACCAGATTATCGAGGAAGAACAAGGTTAGGGAAAATAATGATGAACAAAAAAAGTCCTCCTCCTTTCCCTAAGCCCGTTCCCTCTCTTCTGTCCATAGCCCTTACTGCCCTTTGGGGTAACTTCCTGAAGAAGTGATCAAAAAGTGGATAAACCCTAGACGCTGCAGAGCGTTGTGCGCAAAAACGTACGAATCGTCTACCGAAACCTCTAACGACAAATTCACCTAAGGCAGAATACTCAACTTACATTGCAGTAACGAAAGCGGGACTTTGAGTGTACTGCTTGTGAAAAATACACCGTGTTTCTTCGAATTAGAGAGTAAAGATGCGAAGAAGGAACATTGGTGTGGAGAATATGATTTTGGGATTACGAAATGCTAAAACTGTCGAAGAGTTTTCGTGTATTGGAGATAGCTTTCTCTGACACGATGAAGAAGCTGGTAATGAAGTTTAATTAAGCTGTTAAAGCGCACTATATTATCCGAAGTCTCAGAAAAGAATCAGAAATGAGCTAAGAATAACACGACCGAAAGAAACAGGCGATGGCCTGAGACTTCAGAAAAGTTGCCATTAAAGTAAGAAGTCATTTTATGCAACATGACAGTGGAGGCAGCTTTTTATCTGAACTAGACATATTCAGGATTTTTGTTCAACTGAAATCTGCAAAAGAAGTCCAATTGCATTCATTAGTTTGGTATCAACATAATTTTAATGTAGTCTTCTGTTATCTAATGCATGAATTAAGATTGCTCTGAGATAGCTTTTAATGCAAACACTCACGCTTTTCTTTATTTATATAAAGGAACTCTTCGGTTGTTTACCAACTAACCATTCTTTGTACAGCTTTAATTTTTGTGTTGCTGATTTGAGTTTTAGTTAGTTTATGAATTTCTGGTCAATCTCTTCATTAAGCCAAAACCCTTTACTTTCATTAATTGTAACTGATTATACGCCCATAGCAAGTTGCAAGGAAAAGCCGGTAGATGAAAAACACCCGAAACACACTGCGCCAAACGCAAGCATGGGAGAGGTTAAATAATAGAAGTGTACATACGCGGCTCATCCAACAGACGACATCTTCTATTGACCATTGACAAACTTGCATAGAAAGACATTTTGGGATGGGAATCCCCAGGAGTGAGAGTGCTTGGCTGGCCAGTGTGGATGTCGGTATGTTTTCGGTTTCGGCGAGTTCTCGCAGGGTTTGACGCAACTGGTTTTGCTGAAAAAGTAGGTTATTTTACGGTCAAATTCGAGATAATAAGAGTTCCCTATGCGCTCTTATAGTGGACCTGCTAATAAAAATGCTAGTTTACGCACCTTTTTAGCGTCCGGGCAGAACTTTTCAAGGGAATTGCCCGCTGAAGTGATTGCAGCTACGAAGTGGAAAACTGCTAGCGCCTGGGCTTCGCGTCGGTCAATTGTCAGTGCGGGCAACAGACGAGACATCCATTCGCGAGAGAAGATAATTTCGTCCAACTGGGATTCCTTTGTAAACTCTACAGGATTATGCGAGTTGACGAATGGGACGAAGAGGCCCAGCAGTTCGGAGTTCGCTACTGTCGGCATGAGATCTCTGTAACACAGTTGTAAAACACTTGAAAAGAATGCAAACGTGACCCCAAACTTAATCAGTACAAGCATTATCTAAATGAGAGTTATGAGCTAATTCACCACTTCTGGGTGATTAAAGTGTCAGGATCAACTAGGACATGAGAGGTTAGACACGGGAATACGGAGTTTCGTGCTACAGGTGGTCATGCGTCATTTTCCGGGAGTCATATATTCCAGTGTCCTAACTTTAACTCTATTTTTCATCCTAGCTATCGTAGCCCTATCGCTATCGTTAACCCTATTCAACTGGAATTTAGCGCAAGGCCATTTACTTTACTTGGGGGGTCTATATTACCGTGCCCTACCAAAAGAGCTTCGTAGCAAGCATTTTGATGACCGAAGTCTGCATTCTAGGTATCAAAACAAGGACGTCACATTAACTCGCTGCTCTTAGGAAATGCCAGACGGAGGTTTATATGACGATTTCAAGCGAAACAACGGATTTGCGAGTACAAAAATTGGTATGAAGAAACAAAACGTAGGCCCACGTTTTTGGTATCGTAACGTACCTACTTATTTGCTTTTAGTAGGCGTGCAACATTAGTATTAAGCTTCTGGCTAAGCTAGAGAAGATGACTAAATCCAGAGTTAGCGTTAAGCTTAAGGTTAGAGTTAGGTTAAAGACTAGGGTTAGGGAGAGGGTAACAGTTAAGGTCAGGATTAGGGCTGGATTTGCCTGCCGCATACCGTCTTACCCAATCCGGTTTTCTTAAACGAGCATCCTTGGATTACCCGTTTTCCGCCCGTTTACACGCCCTTAGTTCGCATCTTTCCAGTTGCGCAGTCTGTTTTGGCACCTCGTTGGAGTAATAAAACAAATATACGGCAAAATGTGAGTTTTCGCAATGACTTCCGCGGATCCCACAAATTGCCGCGTTCGCCTGCCTTGCTGATAAAACCAATATTAACATCCTTTCCGTATGTTAGGAGTACTTGTGCTCTATTTTCACAATGGGAATACGTATTAAATCCTGGCTGAAACAAAAAAAAACCTGGAGTACTGGAAAAAGGCCATCTAAAAGCCATCATCGTAGGAGAGCTGATAAAAAAACCCACAATGCTTCGGACGAAGAGTGTACTAAATGCTTTATTAACCACGGTCAGTTTCCAAAGTGCAAATTTCCGACAGCGTATCTAATATCTATGCATAACACATGGGAAGACTGGGTATGCCGAGGTCGTAACAACTTACTAGGCCTACTGCGAGACCCCTCTAAGTCAAAAAATAGATGTCTTGTTCTATCCATAATACAAAGGCTTTTGAAAGAAAAAGGATTGGAGTGACAGGGGATCGGGCTTCCGAAGGCTTAACTCCAGGCGGAGAGGCAAATGCTCGGGTGAGCACAAAGCCGCTGTTATACGGTAGGTGGAGAGTGATCACCAACAGACTCCTTGTGGCCGTTGACGGACAAGAAAAGTGATGCGAGTCTAAATAAGGCTACTAAGGTGTATTCACTGGAATTTCTCAACGCTCCGCTGCGTCAAGAGCATTCACATTCCCCGTGAGCAGTTACAGACCTGCTAACTTAACAGGCCTGGCCGACGCGTATTCGAACAATCACGATCGTTTTTGCCCCGTGCCATGCAACGCAGCGTCTGAAGACGAGCAATTTGACACATATTTAAACAGGCAACATCAAAGCTCCCCCCTTTTTAGGCATGACAACAGTGTCAGCACACGCTCTGGTCCTGCCGGTGGCCACCGACGCCTGAGTGAACAGTTCAGGGTTCTTTCAACAATAAACCCCTCATTCTGGTATTTCCCATTCAGCTGCTAGTCAAGACCAGGTCTGATTGGAAACCATGCATGCCTACCTCCCTATGTGATAAAGAGGTGACGTCCTTCTCACTAGAGCACATTTATGTGGACCGATGTGTCGCGGTTTCGACTTAAAAGGCCTGACGGACGAGTACGGTTTTAAGGATAGAGGGGTGAACGATTTTGTACCTGCATGGGGGTAAGACGGTATTACATGTAACTTTGCTTCACACTCCAGAGGATTAAGGTTAGGAGAGTTAGAGCTAAGAAGGTTAGGGCCAGTACACGAGAAAAGGTACCCCCTGGAATTTAGCACAGGAACACCTGTAGTACAAGAGGTACTTATTCCCGCGTCCAGTCGACTTTTTAAAGCTGACGGGGTTCCATCCAGGTTTTGGCAGCCGTCTAGGGCCAAGAAAGGAGCAGTTTGGTTCTCCGTGGCGGAAACATTAGCTATTTGCACAATATGGTGGTGCTGCGGTCGGATCTACTCCTAGTATTGTTAAGTCGACTGAAATAAATGTTCCCTAATAAACCTGGCTCGTACTTTCGCCTCCACAACCTTGGTGCCTCGAGGGAAACGAGTACCCGAACTCCTACTGGAGGGCAATGCGATGGAGTCGTACGGTTATCACCTGTGATAGCTTGAGAAGACACGCCGAAAATGAACTAGAGAGCACGCGTGTACAGGTGGAAGAGCTGGGAAGTCACGTGTGTCAACGGGCAGCCATACTTGATCAACTTTGCGAAGACGAGCGACAGGAATTCGAGAATTATGTGCAATCCATTTCGGACAAACGTGGAGAAATCAAGAGGGTTTCCCTTCTTCGGAGTATTCATGATGACAAACCACAATCTAAGATTCCTAAAGATTCAAGTCGATACGTACACAATTATTCGTCCAAATCTCTCGATAAAACATTGATTGAAGGCTTATTGCTGGGTCCTAAGTTTTGCTGTCTTCGCCAGAAACTCAACCAGCTAGAGTTAGAAACACAATTCGAGAACCTCTTGAATCAAACGCATGATCTTCCACCAGTTTCGCCAGAGAGCGTACAACATTTTAAGTCTACGTTAATCAATTGCTCTTATCAATACCTGAACAGTCGTCAGAAATATCGAGGCTTGCTGACGAAGTCACACATTGAGAAGTTAAAGCAACTCCGGCAGAACAAAGACGTTCTGATAACTAGACCAGATAAGGGAACTGGCGTTGTTTTGATGGACAGAGTAGACTATATTACGAAGATACAGTCAATTCTGTCGGATCAGGAAAAGTTCGGAAAGACAGAGGAGGAGAAGGACCGCACAGATGAGATTTAAACACAACTGACTGACAGCTTGAAAAGACTTCAGGCGGATGGTTGCATAAGCGAACACAATGTAGAGCGCTTCCGACCCGTCAGTAGGCATATACCTCGGTTATATTCTTTGCCGAAGATCCACAGAGATGGCGCACCGGTTCGTCCAATCCTCGATATGAGGAAGTCGCCGTACCATGCAATAGCGAAATGGCTGGCAGAGGAACCTAAGCCTCTGCAGTATCAGCTAGCGCCATATAGCTATCGAGATACCTTTGAGTTCATTAACGGCGTGAAAGACCTCGATCTGAACGAAATGGTCATGTTTTCGTTAGATGTCTCATCACTTTTTACGAACGTACCGGTAGCGGAAACGGTCAACTGCCTTTGTGATTTCATTGACAACAATCAACAGGAGATAGGGATGCCAGTGAATGCCCTCAAGGAATTGTTATTAAGGTGTACCTTGAACGTGAAGTTCCTATTCGACAACGATCTATATAGGCGGATGGACGGCGTGGCAATGGGCTCGCCCCTTGGCCCGCTTTTGGCGAATATATTCATGGGAACATTAGAAGCTTTCCAGCTACGTCACCAGATCAACGGTTTAAGATACTATGGGCGGTACATGGATGATACATCCTTAAATGCACCGAAACAAAGTGGCATCTCAATTCTACTGGATGACATAAATCAGGCGCACCCATCAATAAAATTCACTCTGGAAGAAAAACAGTATGGTTCACTTCACTTTCTGGATGTACTTCTTAGTAGTAGGCCTTAAGGCAGCATTTGACGTAGTGTCTATCGTAAGAAAACGTGGTCCGAAGAATACACCCATTTTGGGAGTTTCGTACCGCTAAACGTTCAAAGTAATTTGGTTCGCTGTTTGACAGAAAGATTGAGAAGAATCTGCTCAGCTGATAGCGTTGAGAAAGAGCTTAAGAATATCGAAAGCCTTTTTCGCCAGAACGGGTATCCTGATCGATTCAATGCTAAGAACATGGTCGAAAAACCACAAAAGCCCCCGATACTCACGGCAGGGAAGAAAAGGCTCTTCATCAGGGTCGCATTTCAAGGGGATGCATCAAGTGAACTTTTAAGAAGACGCCTAACTCAAGCTGTATCACAGACCTTTCCAGCAGCTGACACCCGTGTATTGTTTTCCACCAGTCCCATCCTATACGGAGAGGGCAAGGGCAAACTACCAGCTCAGACCACCTCTATGTGTATTTACTCCTTCACCTGCTCCTGTGGGGCGGAATATATTGGTCGCACGAGCCGGCATTTATCCAAAAAATAAAAGAACTTCTTTCAGCATGGTTAGGAAAGGGACAAATAAAGAATATCAACAGCTCGATCCTCGAGCACATGGTAGATACAGACCACCGTGTAGACGCCAGAGAGGCCTTCAGATTGATCTACAAGGTCCCATCAAGCTCTCCAAAACTACTGGGGCAGCGCTTGTTGGCTACGGTGGAGGCGGCTGCAATCAGGCTACGCGGACCGGTCGTATGTGCACAGAAGAACTTCATACAGGCCCCACAGTTGCCATGGCTCAAAGCCACCAAGCCAGCCACCCGCATGTAATTACCTTCGCCGGGACCCACCTTCTCCCTAGTTCTGACTGGGATTGTGGTGTTTCACTCTCCCCCTCCCCTCCATCCCCCTCTCCAAACCCCAGCTACGGCATAATTATCTACTTGCCCGTATATTTTGATTCATTACTTCAGTAGCCATATAAATGTACAGGCCTGAAGAGAATTTATCGAAGCAGACGCATGCTTGCCAAATTGCCTTTTGAATTTTACAATGGGAATTTTCGCAACTCTATAACTGAGGTTATTGAAAGGTTCATTCGTAAGTGCAAAGAGGTAAAGGGTGCATGATACATGTGCCAAATTCACGCAAATAATTAAAAACTTACTTGTTGACTAGCAGAAGCAGAAGGGTCAGGAAGGCGTAATAACGTAGAAGTTCGTTGTTGTGTAAAGCAATGGGAAATAGCCATTCTACAGCATGCTGTTTGACAAGCTCGATCTGACTGGACTCGCCACCGTGGATTGTCAAGTTAGCTAACGCAAAAACTGCGTGTTTCAGGATCTCCGGATCTTCTGAACGACATGCATAGAGTAGACTGTCAAGCCCCCCCGAGCAGATCACAGACTGGCACACGTCCTCTGCCTGTTTCGAAAGATCTGTAAGAAAATGGACATGACTGTAGGGCATATTAAACTCAATCAAAAATGTACGTATAACTGAACAGTAGCAAGACACAACTTATTTAGAAACTGGTGTATTACTTTCAAGTATCGCGATGTACTCGCGGTTGAGATCAGCGTCTTTCTTGGCCGATCGGCTCTGTTCTACGACTGTCTCTACAAGATTTCGGAGGAGATCCTTACGACAGTTTGTTTGCGCCATTGCAGCGGGTTTACTTTTCGGCTCATCTTCTGGGCTCGGAACGTTTTCCGGTGCCGGGAGCGAGGTCTTGATTACTTGGTCCAAGTCAGAATGGGAAATTATCTAAAAGCACAGACGTCGCTGCTTGTGAATAGTTACATTATACAGGCCCGCTACAAGGAATAATAAGAACTTGATATTAACTATGCACAAAACGTCCGGCTCTCGGACGAAAACAAAATATAAACAGCATGACTGAAAGACTGCGCATTAGGGGTACGCACATTCATTTTTCGTCATGATTTCAGCGCTGCATAGTGATGTATCCAGATATTTTAAGATGCACAATTTTAGAAGACTGTCCTATTCTTCATGTTTGAGCGTACAGAGACATGACCGAAATCGAGGATGCTTTGAAAGCATTGGAGAATTGGTGTATTCGTCGAGGCAAAGTTTGAAGTAAAGCACGACTGAATTGCTTTGAGATGGTCTTTTTGTTCAGAATGAGATTTCATCCTCACCTTTATGCTGTCCATTTGACGTCCGGGGTAATCTTCCAACGATGGGTTGTATTTAAAGTCGCTCCTATCTGCTTTCCTCTGGGAAGACACCAGTTAATCCAGGGGATCAACAAACAAGCGGCACAGAATATTTGAGACACATTTTTAGCAGTTGACTTCTTAAACGGCTCTTGACAATATACGTATGAGAAGATTGCAAGTTTTCCTTATGTGCGTCGTCAACGCCGTAGACTGCGAGACAATTGAACATTTTGCATAATAATTCCAAGACAACTCTGGCACTTCACAGAATTTGGTGACAGTTTCTGGTTCCAACAGTCGCTGATTTTGGTGAATATTTCGGTTCTATGCTGATTTATAAGCGAAAATCGAAAAAAACTTTACGAAAATGTACTCTGCCTCTTGGTTAACGTAAATACAGTAGGTGTGCCAACTCGTGAAATGTTAACTGAAATTCTGAAATGCATTTTGCACTCGAAAAGATTGCTTAAGTAGGATCGTAATGCTAATCATCGTGCAGCATAACCCCAAGATAATTCAGTTATTTCAGGACACCGCCTTCCAAAAGCAATTTTCGGCCGCCTGAATAAACTACACTCTGTAAAAAGAGCTACTTAAGTAATATGCACTTTTCCTAATAATTTTCGATGTCCTTATAAGTTCAAATAAATTTCCTGGTAAGCATGTATAAAAAAATTTATCATTTTAATCATTTGAAGGTAATTAAGTTTCCTTAAAATTTTATGCTCGAAGGAGGGGTATGGTCTGTTTTTGAAGAAAGTTTTTAATAATTAGATTTTTTAAGACCGTGAGATGCGCCCGTTGATGAAACATCGTGTTTCTTTATTTAATAATGTTGCCTGTAAGATTTTACAATATGGCTCAAATTCATTGCTAAACTTTATGAAGCTCAGATAGCCTTCTCTTAGTACCGTTAAAAATGCATGGTTTTCCGTGCATGGAAAATACACAATTTGAAGTTCGGAAAGCCTGTATGAAATCGTAACGGCAGGTTGTGCTGAAAATTATTCGGAAATATGGAAAGTCTTGTAAAACCAAATTATACCCTTCCTTCCAGGATAAAATTAGAAGAAAGTGTACTTTTCCACTAAATATGTAAAAGGATGAGTATTTTTATGCAGTTTTTCTACGAAATATACTTGAATTCATAAGAGCATCGAAAATCAACGAGA
>CACRXP010000096.1:1046004-1069710 GCA_902702965.1 Spirometra erinaceieuropaei
TATACCGGCGCGTTGAGACGCACTGCAGTGAAATGGAAGACAAGGTTGCTGAATTACAATATCTTCGACGGGTAATGAGAGCCAATGGCTACCCGCGCAACTTTGTCAACCAGTGCATACGAAAAGGACACCAGAGACCAAACCCAACTAGCCCCAACTTTTGGCGGGCTCTTCCGTACGTGAAGAACGTCTCGGAAGCCGTCAGTCGTCTTCTCACTCCACTTGGAGTTGGGGTTGCACACAGGCCGGAAGCAACCATTAGGCGCCAAGTAATGAGGCCAAAAGACCCGCTGCCACGGCAGGAAACGTCTGGAGTCGTTTACCGGATCTGGTGTAGTTGCGGACAAAGCAACTATGTCGGAGAAACTGGGAGATTACTCCCTACGCGACTTGCCGAGCACGCAGCAGCAGTGAGGCGGGGAGACGCTAACTCTCAGGTGGCGGCACACTCGACGGGATCCGGCCATATATTCAAATTTCAAGAGGTCGAAATCCTCGCAAGGGGTGACAACCGCGTGAGCCGCGAGCTGCTCGAGTCATGGTTCTCAGGCCCGCAACCCATCAACAAACACAATGACCTCCCGGTACCCTATTCCGTATTGCGATTTTCCCTGGGCAGGAGAATCAGTCACGTGGAGAGGGCGCGGGTGAGCAGTTATCACGGTGACAGTGAGCCTGTTTGCCGAGCAATCGTCACACCAGCATCGAGCACGGATGACGAAATCGCGGCAATTAACGACTCGGACTCGGACCGCCAAGCCACCGCCGCATCAATTACGACCCCAGCGACGATTGTGAGAACTGTTAATTGCAGTGCGCATACGGCCCCACGGAAGCCACGTGCTATAAATACTGCACTCCTGGTGCCACCTTCACCTCTATCTGCGAATGTTTCTGATGATGGATTCGAGTGAGAATCCGAAACGTCAGGCAAATAAACTTCTTGTTCCAGTGAGCGCATCTTCATCTTCTGAGTGAACGATCTCATGAAATGTTGGCTGAAATTGCTTTTCGATTAGGAAGGATTACTTAAGAGCGGTAGCAATGCAGATTAATTTGCGGCATAATCCTATAATAGTTCGGACTCGGCTGGATGTCAGCTTTGGAATGCACTGCTTTTCAATCTGTAAAAACTGCACTCGGCAAAAATGACTACTTAAATAACACGCATTTATCTCGTTGATTTTCGATGGTCTCGCAAATTCGAATCTATTTTATAGAAACCATGAACAAAAATATGCTCTCCTTCAATAGTTTTATAGAGAACCACGTCATCTTTATATTTTATATTCGAAGAAGGAGTATATTAAATTTTTAAAAAGTTTTCTAATTCCCGAATAATTTGGAGCCTGATCAGTCGTTGCATTAGCGCTTAATGATTTCAGTCTACAAGGTGCATGTGTTCCGCATAAAGATAATCACATATTCTCATATGCCTTTAAAAATATACTATATAGAGTCCATAGAATTTTGCAATGGACCATGTTGTTCATTTACGAGGAGCACTGGTAAACGGACAGGTACGATGCTGTATGAATGGACATTGCACGGTCTAAAAAATCTCATAATTAGAAACTTTTAAAACCTTATTATACTCCTTCTTCGAGTATAAAATATAAAGATGACGTGGTTCTCTATAAAATTATTAAAAGAAAGCATATTTTTGTTCGTGGCTTCTATAAAATATATTCGAATTTGCGAGGCCATCGAAAATCAACGAGACAAATGCGTGTTATTTAAGTAGTCACTTTTGTCGAGTACGTTTTTTACAGATTGAAAAACAGTGCATTCAAAAGCTGAAATCCTGCCGAGTCCGAAATATTATAGGAGCATGCCGCAAAATAATCCGTATTGCTACCGCTCTTAAGTAATCCTTTGTCATCAAAGACGCATTTCAGAATTTCAGCCAACATTTCATGAGATCGGTCACTCACTGTAGGCACGCCTGATTTGACATTAGCATTACTGACTGGCCTACCCTGGGAAAACATTGGCATTGTGTGTTTCGATACGAAGTCCTAAGGGCCGTGCAACGGACAGCGCTTTTTGCTACAAATCGTGTGATAAGGGCTTTCTAACTGCGCAAATCTGAAACGCGATAAAGGTGCCTTTACTTTTGTTACAAATCAACACTGATCAGAAGAAAACTTTGACCTCGGATTTAAGGTTACAGCGCACGTCGAGTTTGTCGATAAGTGATGTCAAAGACCACCTGAATGGAAAAAGTGCGGTTGGTACGTTGAAAGTCACGGTCCTCTACTGGGAGTCAAGTTAAAGTGCCTTATGTGCTTGATGCAAAAGACCGGTTTCGAGTTGCCGTCATTGGTTGGGCGCTTGCTCTGGTTCCAATCCCACTAACCATGAATATACTTAGCTAAGACAAGACAGATTATATGGCTTAACCCGCAGAACGTTAGTAAAACCGCTTGTGTTTGTCTTTTCATTAGGTTAGACGGATAATACATGATATCTACCTGTTATTAATTTTCCTATTCCAGATGTCACACATTTAATTATTTCCAGATCAGTCATGCTGGTGAGAGCTGGTCAATTTAATGGTATCTAGTAGGCTCAGTAGTCCTTGCTTTTTTATTAAAATTTGACGAATGAAAGTATCTTACAAAAGCGTCCCCGAACTTCTAAAGTTGATTTTGCCAAAACTCTACATGCCTGTTCCTGCGGTCTTCAGCGTTCGTCGCGGAGAGCCTCGTCCTTTTATATTTTTACATGACTCTTCGGAAAATTCGCAATTCAGGTGGAGAATGGGTAACTTTTACACATGTCTAGGAACGAGATAATAGTCTCATTCTTAAAATTATGCGTTAAATATGTAGTTATTCACCAGATGCCTATGTATTAAAACGATTACTTCACCTTGATAGTGCGTCAGAGTAGTGGAAGTGTCTGAGGTTCGTTACGGAAAACATAGCTAAAGCAGACTTATAAATTGGCAAGTTATAAGGTCAGAAAACGCCCTATTGTCGGATGGAGTTCTTCGCATTGCTTATTCTTCCATAACAAATCATTTCAGGTGTTAGAAAGTTCACGCCGCATTGAGTGCCTAACATCTCATGAAAAAGTTCAAAATTTTGCCCACCATACTAAAAATAGGCTGTTTATGTGAGTCGTAGTGCCCTGAAGGTCGATTAGGTGTAGGTTTGGTTGCTGTTATCTGGAGCATTCAATGGGGGTACTGAGGATAATGGTTGGGTTCCGTCTCTCAGCCACCCTTTTCAGATTGCATAAATTCTTAATTTTGTGAATTCTGCTTCAAGAAAAAATGCTTCGTTTTTCCTGAATTGCTTCCCAAATGCCACCGATAAACAACCGAATATGCCAACTGGAAATAATCGACCACTATAAGTGGCCTAAAATACCAAGTCCATAGCCCGGACTTGTGTGGTTGGGCAGTTTTTACACTAGTAAGAACTAACGAACGTTTTCTAGGGGGAACACACATCAACCATAGTTCTTTTGTCAGAAGCAACCTGAATACCCCGGCTCTTTTCCTAGTGAATGGCAACATGTTTTTTTCATCAAGCCGAATGAAATAAGCCTAAGCAACAGTGATTTTCAGGTGGCTTGCCAGATATTTCCCTCCCCCCTGTTATCCTGATAGTTTGTGTTATATGCCACATGTGTGGAGAGCCAACCTTTGTGGTAACGTTAAATGTCTCTTCTCCAGGGCTATCATTGGCGGGATTCTCAACCCTTAAGCCCTCCTACCTCGACATTAGAACACACCAATGAAAGTTTTGGAGACGGGACTGACTTATGTGGACGTCTAGACAGGAAATGGAAATAGAAACTTCCTGCCCAAATACTGAAGGTGGACCTGAGCATAATTCTAGAAAAATCGAAATATTCCCGTGTCAGAATCCCAACAACAACCCTAATATAAAACTAAACCGTTGCCCTAGTCATGACCGTAACCCTACCCCAAACCTTTAATTTGCAGTTAACACTAGCCCCTACCGTGGCCCCAAACGTGATCCTCACTTACCTCACCGTTAACTTTAAATCTAGCCCTAAACATAATCCTTAACTTTAACCCTTATTTCAGTGGGAGTTGACTTAAAACCACCCGTATTGCAGGCGGTTCCTCTTCTCATGTCCTGTTAAGGGAGCCACATAAGTCAGTCCTACCCTGTTGGGTGGGTTAAAAGCAGCCGATTTGGTCGGCCATGCTAGGTCATCGGTCGATTGCCCTCCTGGTAGTCAGTGTACACGCATCGCACCCGGACAGGGTTTCCTTTGGGACTGGACAACTTGAAGACAAGATGACTGCGGAGGCCGAAACACGCAAGATGCCTGACTTTGACAACTGGTGTCAAGACAGAAGAGCGCGACGTTGTGGCATTTTGCGTGCAGCTCGACAGACGGCTGACGCAGCTGCAGTGCACTTTTCGCAGGCCTGCAGCTGGGAAACGCAAAAACTCCCGCGCACACACTCACTGTCTACAGTGATTACTTGCCGTGTAAAGCGTAATGGTACCACCTGGTGGTGGCTCTGTGGTGAGAGCAATGGCCGGGCGTCCCTGTCCCGATAAAGCGGGGAGTGCATCATGGACATTTGTGGCGGCACGCGCTTATCACGTGAGCCCCCCTTTCTTTTTTCCACGTTTATTTCACTCATATCACGAGCCACCTCGAAGGCCCTGACACATAACCTGAGCTGGATGAATGTATTCAACCGCATCATCAACCAAATAGGTTTCATTTGTTAGTAGACCGCCTGGGTTTAGATTTAGGGTTAGGACGCAAGATGGTGGTGGTACTGAAATCCCAGAAACCATTTCTTTGGGTGACTTCGGATTTGCCCGTAGAAAGCAGAAAAATTTACCTTGAAATCAACTTCTCCGGAAGTATGTTTTTGAAACATGTGCTAGCTGCCAGTCAGGGAATAATTATTTCTGACAGGATCATATTGGGACGGGGATATGCTGCTTCAGTTTTTAGTGCCGATTTCCTGTTAAATTGTCAATTCAGGAAAGACGCAGAGCAGGGATTGGTGTGCTCGCAAAAATGGTACTTGGCTGACAGTTATCAGAGCTGTCCTTGAGGCCGTAAGGTTTCCCGCATCTACGATTAATAACAGCCGACTAATTGGGGTGCCTGGTTGCAGACTTTTCTACCTGAATAACGGTTAGACGAAATTCATACAGCAATATCAATTTGGCAGGGATGTTTTCGAGAAAAATCATACGAATAAGACGTGAAAGATTTCTCAAGGTTACAGACCAATGTGAATAGCCGGAAGTGGATATCTACAGATGTAGATAAGTGGGAGAAGCTGGATTCCACTTTTCGAAAGCGCACCTCATCGAATACGTCGACTAAATCTCGTATTTTAGCCAATATTAACTAGATAGATCCCCCACATTCTGTATTCTATCAAATCATCCTTGAACAACTGGTGGCAGTTCGGCCATCGTTGGCAACGATGTCTACCGTGTGCTTTAGAACAGAATCAGAGCGGGGATGGCGACTTGTGTATGATTTAGTTTAGAGTGGTGGTAGACTTGTTCCGAATCTACCGCACTTTCTCTTCCCCTCCAACTGGGGCCGGTGTCAAGAAGACCGAACGCAGGTGGCCGACGCGGCGGAAGCCCGCACCTGGGCGTGCCACCACATTCTCAAACCCACAACGCAGAGGACCTTAAACAATTTGTACTATGCCCATCGCAAGTTGTGTGTTTCTTTAATGCGAATCACACAACCCTACAGAAGGCGCAAACATTTGTTTCTTGGTTGCAGATACGACGACTCGCAACTTCATCATGTCGACCCGACTGTTCATATTCGGCAATTGCGGCCGGCATTACAGACTCTGCAGCTGCCTGCTGGAGGGGTCTCCACCCTTTACGTGGTTTTATCCACCGACGCCTGCGTTATACGTTGAATAACTCGAGCCGCTAACTTAGGGTCTTAAACATGCTTTTCAGCAAAGATTGTAGGGCTTTCGTTAGCAACCGCGCAAACCTCATCCCCAGACTTATTTGTGGATGGTAAGTACGCCAACTTTTAACTAAACGTTGTCCCAGGTGGGCTGGATGACTTCTCCAGAAAAAATAATAACCCAATTGGCGTGTTTTACATTTATGCTAACTTGTGGCGCACATAAACCTCCTACCTGCGTCAGATAGGAATAATAGTATGTCTTCTCCTACAAAAACTGCATAGTACTTAAGTGGCGCTTGAAGGCAAACACTCCTTTAACGTTCAAAGTTCATGTTTTTCCACTTTTAAAAACCTTTGATATGAAGAATCAGCAATAATGATTTCCTGAGTATCTTTATTATGCTAAAACAACACACACTAACTACCACGGAAATCGGATATGTGTGCGAAATGCCAACGCGTTTCGTAAACGGTTTCAAACAACTGCCCAAAGTTGGACCATGGTCTCACGACTTTTTAAACACATTTGGTGTGGAAATATTCAGTCTTTTTGCAAATTAAAGGTTTGAAAATGATTATTTCGTGTTGTTTTAGCGTGGTTTTTATTTAAGCATGCCCTCCAAAATGTTGCTATGAGTTTTTTTTTTTGAAGTGAAGAAGCGACGTCACGATATCTCCTCCGATGTGTTCTCTTAGTAGAGGAAAAATCTTGCCGCAAGTGCGAATGACCGGTGAGGTTCGCGAACGAGAAGGTCCGTGGACAGGATGTGTCGGTATGGTGGTGCAGAAGAAGGGGTCGCCAGTCTGTCCGATCAGTGAGAAAGCGAACAAATTCTTTCATTATTGAAATTTAAACGGGAGGCTCCACTGTAATTTGAAACTCTGTAAAATTTTACAGCCAGTTTATGTCTTAGGCAACAGAATGCCACCGGAAGAAGTGCCAAAGCCTACTCGTAGATCCGCAATTACTGTGGCTGACTGATTCAATTTCTGTCGGGGAGCCTGCTCCGAAATTGTGTCTGTCACTAGGAGAGGATTGCTGAATGCAACACTGAGAAACCCAATAAAAATCGACTAGGCCAGATTTGCAGGGTGCCGTAAGTATAACCACGACCGTATTTTATGCGGAGATGCACCTTCCGAAAAAACGATGGCGACCCAGTACAGAATTGTAGGAACCGCAGCACACACACACACACACATTGATGGCCCACGGGTTTTTCGATCGTGTCAGGGTACCGATCTCAGGTACTTCTACAAACACACAAATGATATGCAGCGATTTTGGTCACCATCATTTCACGCGAAGTAGACGTAGGTTTAACAATCCATTCTGACGAATAACCGGCTTATCGATGATCTAATCGGGCTGGGTATGATCACAAAACCGTCAATCACCACGAAAATTTTGCTGATGCGAATACAGATGCGAACAACCAGAAAGTTGAAAGGATTTGGATAGACATCAGGATTGGGATTTTGAACAAAAGTCACTGAGTTCCACGGCATTTGCCTTAGGACACTAAGATGAACACTGTTGGCGTGTTTTGAAAGGAGATGAAGACCGTTTTATAGGAATGCTACGCAATATTAAGGAAGTATTTGTTGCTTTATTGTTATTTAATTCGGATTCAATGTTCGTAATATAGGCGACATGTTTTATCTGATTCTGACTTTTGACCGGTACATACTAAGCTAGGAGTCACGCTGTAGTAGGAGGCCGATAGATGGAATCAAGCCATAGAAACGCCGATTGTTATTCTTTAACTATTTACGGAAAAAAACTATTGTTTATTTTACCCAAGAGAGGCGACTGACACCAACATAAATCAAAGAAAAAAGGAAACTTAATGGTTTCAATATGCTATGTAATTGCAAAGGACTTCTGAGAAGATCAAATAACACTTTGGTCACAAAGAGAAATACGAACTTATTGCGTTTCTTTATCACTCATGCCTCTGGGATGACTAAAAGTTAAATTAATTTTCAAACTGTGCACCAATGATGAAAAATGCTCTGTGAAAGACACCTGATAATATCACAATTCAAGGGAATAAAAACCAATGGACCTGCCAAATACTAATAAATCCGCCAGTATTTGTTCCTACTCAACATTAATAAAGCGACGAGCCCGATCAAATGGTGACTCGATAGTACATTTAAATAGGTGAACACCACTCTAAGACGGCAGTTCGGTGAGACCAATCAAAGTTGGTCTTACACGCACACGCCTTTAATTGTTCTCTTTTTTGAAGGGTATGCATGCAGTTACGAACGCAGCTGCACGGAGCCAGAGCAAAAACAATTGGCTGCTTGAGCGGTAGCAGACGCGTGAAAGTGACACTTTGGAGCAGAAGATGACACGGCAAGAACTCTAAATACCTGCTGGACAGCGGCCTCATTTTAAATGCAAGGTTAGCGTTCATGGTCCACTTTTGCGAAGGAACAGCCCCTCTCCTACGCCATTCGGAGGCAAAAGGGAAACCCAGCTGTGCAGGCTGTTGGACTTCCGGATTTACCTCGCACTGTCATGTTATCCGGTAGACGTTACATCCACAAAGATCTTAGAGAAGCGTAATCTAGGCGAGTCAGCCCCTCATGTACCCCCTATGTCGCATATTAAGTCACATCCTCACGACATGCTTACCACTGGACTGGTTACGTTAACTGACTGACTTGTGCCCTGTTGGCCTTACCTATGCCACAAACCAACAATGAACGCTGTCAACGGAGTGAAGATGTCCCTGAATTCTGTTTCCTCCTAGCATTCGTCTTACGCAAGTTAATTTTACCGAAACAGCAAAAATCCCCGAAAATTATGCCAAGTGCGTGGTTGAAAAAGTTCTCAATGGAAAGTCGAAATGCGGCGCATGGTGATCTATCTATACCTTATTCTAGCAGAATAATATAACAAGCTCTTCTATTTCATGCCCTATTTAAGGATTTCTGCCTCGCATTTTTTTGAATGGAAGACTGAAGGATTTGCAGTAAACTGTATGCCTTCGGTATTTTGATTAAGATACTGTGCATATTATAGGCGTTTTCCCTTCGAAGTAGAATTAGCAGAATCTTCTCAAAACATTCATGATTGCTTAGATATTTGTTTATAAATAAAACCAATGGGGCACACACCAGTAAACGCCGGGTTGCATGCCTTCCAGTTTGACGTATTCGTTACTTTCCAGCTGAAGCAAAAGTATGTCATGTCACTGCAAATCCACCTCCGGGACACTACATGCGCCGTAATGTCGGTTCAGTAGCCGATGCACTCATATAAACCAGTTGAGTGAAATACCGCTTTAACAAAGACCGAGAGCGTGACCGTCGTGATCGGTCACAAGTTGAGTTTTGACCTAATTGAATTTTGCCGATTTTCTTCATTAGAACCTCCGTGAACATGAAGCAGTCGTCTTTTTTCAGTGAGGCTGGGACAAGGATGCCCATATTCGTAAAGGAAATTTACACCTCACGAGTTGTTCAGTAGACACGCATCCTAGGCGATTTTCCTGTCAAATTTTATGACTCGATCTCTGTGAGCAGTCATTTAGTCACCTGAGCTTTCAGATTGGCTCTCAGGTCTAGCTTCAACAAACATATGAAGGGATCGATAATACAGAAAAATTGAATTGCAAATTAATGGGGCATTTCGATGTCAAGTCATTGTGGTTAGCTGCATCGATCTATATGGCATTCGCCAATTCTGCGAGGACTTGAATTATTTAATTTGAACACGTAGTCCTTTATATGTGGGAGAACTCAAAGCATGTGTCGGTCGATGCCCGATCTTAACCAAATGCCTCGATTCATTGACGTGCTCGTGTGACTGCTGGCGTCACAACCAAACTAAAAGTGTGACTTTTTTTCTAAATACTGAGAAGCTACAAGCGGCCGTGGGTATCTTCTTCGAACCGCCCTTCTATGTTCATGTGCTCTATTTCCCAAATTGCCCACTTTGTCCTGCATGTTTGTGCAAAATACGGTAGAGGACACAAAACTGCTTCCTGGACCCCTTGACACAGATTACATGGCTGCGCATAGTGGTCCCCAGTCGTTGTGCACACCAATATCCAAGTCTCGAATTACAGGATTTGTAGCCTTGAAGACATCTTTGACGTAAAAGAATTCAGGCCAAACCCTGGGTCCCGTTTCATTACCGTCTTCTGTTGATTGCCTTCAGAGAAGCCTTAGGAATCAGGCGGTGAAATCACCGGCTAGTTCGTTTTTCTTAATTTCATAACCCATATGGTGGATTTCGTTGGCTTTTGTTTTGGTGCGCTACAGTGTTTTGTGTCCTCTCGCAGCTTTTTATGCGGTCTAGCAGGTCGTTGCCGTAAAAACTAAGGAGTTATGTTATGTTCGTAATCTTTGTTTGCTAAGCCTGCTTTTGTTAGTCTGCTGACATGAACGTCAAGGAAAGAATTCATTCCTCTGACTCGTCTAGCATCGTTCATATGATGTCAGCATGGTAAAGTAAACTACACTAGGGACTGCGCTCGAAGAATTCCCCTTGATAACTATGGGTGTTGTAATCGCATCGGCGCCAAGAAATGCATCAGTATTTCTATGCGACTCTACGCCTCAACCTTTGAGCATCATGAGGATTAGGTTTAGGGGATGCGGAGGAATTAATGCACGTTAAAACTTCAAGCTGAGAATATTACTTAATTCCATTTAAACCGAACTACCGTTAAGGCCAACGGGCAAAGCATGCTACATTCAACCACCCCCCGCGGAAGATGTAATCGTTTACTTTGGGAAGCCTTAGTATTACTGTTCTCAATTTTATTACAGTCGGTATATGGTTGGGACGTCGGCATGAGTATGTAACATGTAACGTGTATTGCCCATGTGTTGAAAGTTGGCAATGAGCACCAAGACAAATCACATTCATTTCAGCTACATAAAAAGCAAGCTGTACGAAACTACGAGTTTACTGACAGTAAAAACAACGTGGTTGCATGAGTACATGCTTTAGAACTATAGAGACCAAAAGCATCACAAGGCGTTCTAAGTTGATAAACATGTCTTTAGATCAAAAAGACTATCAGAATCAGTTTACGAGACTAATGAACATTAAACATCATCTTAAGGAATATAATGCATTGTGACATACAACGTCTTGATGAGGAATATTTCCTGTCATCTGTAAAAATCTTGCTCAAGGAGCAATTCGTCAATTTAATAACGAACTTTCAGCTTTCTTATATTTGAGGTCTTGGTCCTTTTATTAACATGTCCCAGAAAGTGGTTTGTAAATTAGTTTTGTAACTCATTTTTAGAATTTTGCGTTTTTTGTCACTTTGCGGTTAAAACAAAATTGTTTTGTGCTTCTAAGGCCTGAAACCAAAGATAATTTCGAGGGTGTCTGCGTAATTACAGCTTTGCCTTAATGCTCACTGAGTTATTGTGAATTTTTCTCAAAATATAAGACTATCTCATTGGTAAAACAATTATTTATGGAGGCAGACGTTTTTTATAGGAAAACCAAAACCTATATAAAATTAAACTGCTCGAAAAAATGTGGTTGATTGTTTTCAATCATCTAAATTTGTGAAAAATACGTAGTATCTGAGTAGCGTTTTTTAAGAGTAGGCCCTATACAGATTGCTGTAAAAGTGTGAGATCAGACGTCTACGCGTTGTCAGGTATGTAACTTGGATCACATTCCAGACCACAAACTCTGATCACTCTAGCTATCTTTGCCAAACAAATAAAACGCAAAAGGCTATCTCCCGAAAAACTGTTTAGGTAAGCGACAGTTGCGTTTGTTTGGGTTCATTTACACAAGATTGAAATCCGCATAAAGACAACGTTAGGAAAAATTTTTACTAGGAAAAATTAAACTGTTACATTAAAAGGGCAGTTCTACATAGGCTAGAAAATACAAACCTTTCAAATACTGCCGATTTATTTATTTCGAAAGGCAGATCACTTCGCCGTTAAGTTCATTTTCCTAGAAAAGTATTGCCTGACCAAAACGTTGGATATTAGTTATGCCCTTTAAGATTTTACAAAATAAATTTCCTTACAAAGGAGTGCAAGACGAAGCAATTTTCAAATGGAGAAAACAATGAAAAGCATTAATGGAAGGTTCTAAGGAGTACAAACTTGAAGACCTGCTTGCGTGATAAATGTTAATCCATCAGATTTCTTCAGTTAAGGACAAACGTTTATAATAAGACTCACTTGTCCCAATATTTGCCTGACCCATCTCTGCGGAGGGCTCAGTTGATGTCTCGTGCGTTGAGATTGACGAGATGTCCATTGCTTGCAGTGTCTAGAAAAGCGTTAGGATAGCAATGGAATGTATTCAACTTATGTTAAAATGTTGACATCTTTTCAGGCTCTTTAAGTGCGTTTAGTTTAAAATAAATACGTATTTTTCTTTTAACACTACTCATAATTCCCAAAAGAGCTTTCGACACTTGGACCATTTGGAGGGATATATCAGAGACATTGTCGTAAAGGCAAAGGAGACCAAAATGACCAATTTTGGAATACTGGCTGTCACCGTTAGACAAACCCAGGCAGGGGTTTACAACCTCCGCGGATCGAACCCACGACTAGTTGGAGAGAGGTCCAACACTTTAACCATCGACATACGGTCTCACTGCCCCATTGCATTTGATTGGTGAGCGAACATCTACCAGTTTTAACAATCCTCAATATAAGTGTTATCAAATGCACAACGCAACCGAGAAGGCTATATTAAAAATAAATTAGGTTACCTTATATATTCCAGCGAAATCAAGTCTAATAGATGCTTTCTATAAAGTTGTTTTTAGTAATTAATCAAAGTCCAAATAAATAATTATTTATTTGGACCTTAAGGTTTACCTTATTTATTTAAATTTTGGTTAATCCTTGCTCAAGAACAGACTTACAAATACGGTTCAGCAAAGAATTGAACAAAAAATAAACAAAAACTATACATGAATCTATATTCTCAGTCAATTCAGAAGGAAATATTACCAACAAGGATAGAGCGTTGACGACAAAATTTGCATTGTCAAGGTCAAAAACACGAACGAACCACAATTATTTGACCTACATGACATGCCAAATTCAGTAAAACTAAACAAACGACTGCTAATCATTCAACACATTTAAATTAGGAAATTTAAAAATTGCGTTGATAATAGCTCGTACGTTATTTTCATTTCAATTAACTAGAGCAAAATTATAACTAAAGTGACCAACAAACAGTTTGCGAAATAACCGGCGGCCAAATAATATGGTATGTTACGGTGATAAGCGAGCATAATAAAACCAGATTTATGCACTTCGGGATCAGATTTCGGACAAACGCAGCCAAATTCGTCATGACGTGGCGGAAAAGATATTTATCGGTTTTGCCCGTGAACTACGTCCTCATCATACCTATTCAGCGATCGCCTAAATTATGCTTGCAAAATGATGCCTGTGGACGGTATACAATGGAACGTGTGCGTCAAGGGTTGGGAAGCAATTCGGACGTGACAGCCAAATTTAGTAAACTGCGATTTTGAAATAAAATTCCGTGGTAGTGCATGATCGTCGTTTGCCTAGCCCTGATCTTCACTTCCAAGCTGCTAACTGTTCCCATCTTCCCACTTGTGCCAGTCTGTCCCTCACCTTGAACATTGGCCTTCGTCGATCATTCACTTGGATCTTTGTGATTGCTGATGTCTCTCACGCAATCCTCGGCTCGGACTTTCGCGCCGAGTTCGATCTCCTTGTTGACTGCTGACGTGCCCGTCTCCGCGACCGCATAACCTGTCTGCTTGTTCGTGGACTAACTCCCTTCACTGCCCCACCAACTTATCTGTCTTGGATTCGGATATTGCTAACCCATTCCGGCAACTGCTTTTTAGTCACCCCAACATAATTAAACCCCAGTTTCGCAGTTGTGAGGTTCAACATAATGTTGTGCACCATATCCGCACCTCAGGTCCTCCCGTGTTTGCTCGGCCGAGACGACTAGCACCCGAGCGTTTCCATGCAGCGAAGGCGGAGTCTGAACACATGCTGGAACTGGGAATAATTCGACCGTCCGAGAGCCCTTGGGCGTCTCCACTGCACATGGTGCCCAAGGCGACCTTAGGCGACTGGCTACCCTGTGACGACTATGGAGCCCTCAACATCGCTACCATTCCTGATCGGTACCCTGTGCCTATTCTTCAGTACATTGCGGGAGCTTTTTTTGGCAAAGCGATTTTCTTGAAGATTGATCTGGTGGGTGCTTTTCATCAGATTCCAGTCGCCCCTGAGGACATCCCTAAAACTGCCGCCACCACACCCTTCGGGCTCTCCGAGTTCATCTGCATGCCGTTCGATCTTCGTAATGCCGCCCAAACGTTCCAGAGGTTCATCGACCATGTCTTACGTGGCCTACCCTTTGTGTACGCCTACATTTATGACCTCTTGGTGGCCAGCCGGAATGAGGAAGAGGACAAAGAGCATCTTGCCTTGGTGTTTGACCGCCTCGACAAGTTTGGCGTTGTCATCAACCCCTCCAAGTGCGTGTTGGGTGGGCCTTCGCTCGAGTTCGTCGGCCATCAGGTCGACTCTGAAGGTTTTCATCCCCTCTTCTCTAATGTTGAAGCAGTTCGTAATTTTCCTCCTCCAACTTTAAAGCGTCAGTTGCAGCGATTCCTCCGCATGGTCAATTTTTACCGCCGGTTCCTACCGAACTGTGCTGACCTCATGTTACCGCTCACCAACATGCTTTCTGGCCCCAAAGGTCCCCTCGAGCTGACTGGTGAAGCACTGACTGCTTTTGAGAGAATCAAGAATTCCCTTGCCGACGCCACCTTACACACGCATCCCGCTCCCGAAGCTCAGCTGTATCTGATGGTAGATGTTTCGACCGTAGCCGTAAGTGCAGTCCTTCAACAACACCTTGCTGGTTCAACTCGACCACTTGCCTTTTTCTCCAAAAAGCTCTTAGCAGCTGAGACACGTTACAGTAGCTTTGGCCTTGAACTACTTGCCATTTGCCTGGCTGTGAAGCATTTTCGGCATTTCTTTGAAGGTCGTGACTTCACTGTTTTCACTGACCACAAACTGTTGACTTTTGCACTTCGTTCCCACTCCGACAAGTACAATCCGAGGGAAATCGCCCACCTGGACTACATCTCCCAATTCACCACCGACATCCTCCAAATTGATGGTACGAAGAATGAGGTGGCTGATATGCTGTCCAGACCCTCACTGTCTTCCCTCCAACTCTCCCATGGGATCGATCTTTGCGCCATGGCGGCTGAGCAACAGCGAGTCGGTTGTCCTGGTGACGAGTCTGTTAGTGGTCTCCAACTCAAAGACGTTCCTCTTACCACCGGCTCTGGTACCATACTTTGTGACGTCTCAACTCCCTTTCATTGCCCTTTCGTGCACGCCTTGATGCGTCGAGCCGTATTTCAAACTCTGCATTGACTCTCCCACCATGGGATCCGAGTCTCTCAAAAGCTCCTCTCGGAAAGGTTTGTCTGGCCTGGCATGAACAAGGACGTCAAAGCTTGGGCTCGGTCGTGTCTGAGCTGCCAGCGCAACAACGTGCAGCGTCACAACAAGTCCCACCAGGCACTTTCCCCAGTCACGACGCACGGTTCAGCCATGTGCACGTGGATGTCGTAGGCCCCTTTCCTCTATCCTATAGTTTCACCCACCTCCTTACCTGTGTCGATCGATGTACCCGCTGGGCTGAAGCTATTCCTTTGCCGAATGTGCAGGCTGAAACCATCGCGAAGGCCTTCGTCAGTCGTTGGATCGTCATGTTCGGTGCCCCATGCACGGTTACGACTGATCGTGGTGCCCAGTTTGAGTCGGAACTCTTCCAAACGCTACTCAATTTCCTCGGCTGCACACGCATTCGGACGACAGCCTACCACCCAGCTGCCAACGGTATGGTTGAGCGTTTCCATCGCCAGCTAAAGACCGCCCTGCGTGGCGTAGAAGACCCAGGAAACTGGTGCGACAACCTTCCTCTTGCGCCCATCGGCATCCGCGCAGCTCTGCAGTCGGATCTGGGCTGTAGCGCAGCTGAATTGGTTTTCGGCACTACCCTCCGGCTGTCTGGCGAGATGATCATCCCAACCTCTCGTGGGGTCGACGAGGCTCCTGACAACCTTCTGCACCGTTGTCGGCAATTTGTGAGCTCGCTTTCCCCGGTTCCACCTCGAACTCCAATGTCTGAGTCTTATGTCGAAAAAACTTGGACAAGTGTACTCATGTGTTCGTCCGGTGTGACCGTAAGCGCCAACCGATGGAATCACCATACAAAGGACCGTTCCGCGTGCTCGCGCGCAACACCAAGACCTTCCGGATTGTTCGCAGTCACAAGGAGGACGTGGTCAGTGCCGATCGGGTCAAGGCTACTGTTGCAGAGGAGCCGCCGGACCGGTCACTAGGACAAAAATATGCTGACCCCTGTTCCTCCATCTTCCCTATCCCCTGCTAATTCACCCTGCTCACTGCCTTGCCCTTCCCCTTACTTGCCCTCTACCCCTCCGTCTCGTGTACTTCCTTTGTCCCCCATGTCCGCAATCCACAACTGCAACCACTCCTTCATCAACCAACAACACTGTAACCGCGAGCCATACTCATTCTACCCCTTGCCCCTGATATTCAAGTCGAAATTACGCAACCATCTTACACCGGAAAGCATAAAGGCACTGTTAACGTTCTCATTCCCGAACACTCAGATTCTTGACTTCGAGAAGGGTCCTCCTGGGATTTAGTGGTAGATTAAGTGGTAACTCTTAATTATATCATTAGAAACCCCTGTTTTGAATTGGTTTCTAAATCCATCGCTATCCTCCCCCCCATAGCGACAATTTTCGCGGTTTTTGATGTCATCTCCCGCATTCCGACCTCATGCGGTCTGTCGACACTCACGGCTGAACCCTCAGTATTCACTGTCTACTAGTAGTTCGGTCGTACCTCCCTTCCTCACTGCTCGGCTGAGCTCGAAGCGTGCTGTGGCCGATCGCATCTCGGTTCCTCTCGTCTGGCCTCTTTGACGCGGCGTACCAATCAGGCCCAGACGATCTCAATTGTGAATCCCGTATACAATGCCATTTGCAAGCCAGTTCTGTCTGACCCACATTCGTACCCATCAAGGCGGACATTTATTGATACCCTGACGATGACCGACAACATTCCGTTATATACAGCCACCTACAGGCCAGTCCTGCTCGCTTTTTTCTGTTATTATTTTTAAAGAGGGGTTTTTTCTCCTGTAAAATTAATCCAATCATTTTTAACTTTTTCTTAGGAGTTTTTTTCACCCCTCAATCATCATGTTTCTCAATGGACTTCTAATTTAGAAACTATGAATTGCATTTTGTAAAGATTCGGCCTACCTCGTCTAAAACTCGCATGCAAATTTATTTTAACTTGCTTTGATGGGACCCCGACGGGTCTTTAATAGAAATTATCTATCTATCTATCTGTATATATCACCTGTAGTGGACGCCATGTTCACTTTCATGACCGTTTGGTTACTCATGTTTTTTAGACACCGAAACTTCAAAACTAGGGACATTAGAATGCGCCCATTTCAACATGTACGTTAGACCTGGCCTGGAATACTGTTCGTTTTTATTTAGCCTCATGCGTGCTACTGAGCGGAAGAAAATAGAATCCGTTCATCTCTTTTTTTACCAAGAGAGTTTTACCTCCAGGACACCGACATTTGTCTTACGAAGAACGTTGCCGACTTACGGGCCTTGATCTTTTATGGTTCCGTAGATTACAAAAGGGACTAATTTTGCTATTTAAACTCGTATATAATCACACATTTAACCCACTCACCTCTTTAAGACATCATATCCACCCACGACGTAACAGTCACCGTGAGGTCTTCTTATTTCTGCCTCTGGCACGTACTGTTAAATATCGTCGGTTCTATTCTGTAAATGTAATTGCTATTTGGAATAAACTACCCATGCGTGTGAAAAATCTGCAAAATTATCCTTTATTTAAGAGAACTATTACTCGATTTTTGCATTAAGAAAAGCTCCCAAAAATTTTAGATGCTGAATCCACCGAACGACTGTACCGTAGCGACGGCGTTTGTGGTCTCTGAACATTATGGCCGGTCTCATCATGGACAATTTCGTTGGCCAACAGCGACAGCTGTTCCTCAACGCCTCTACTTTGACTATCCCCAACTTCATGAAAGGAATTGACGTCCGATAATCTCCGATACCGTGCAACCCCCCCCCCCCCTTCTTGACGGTCGAATGTTTGCCGCCAGCAGTTTTTTCTCCTGAATCCCCCAAACCATAAAACCACCATCAACTATATTTTTATTCCTTTACCCCAGGAGTTTTTTTCACTGCTGGTCGGATTAGTGTTTAACGCTTTCCTTGACAATGCCTGTAAAGTGGTATTAAATAGAATTATCATTATCATTATAATTAACAGTTCCTTCGGCATCGCTACGCGCCGCCTTCGGCCTAGCCGGGGGGTACTGTGGCAGTTCGCGTCTCCTCGTCCTGCGCCTTTGCCACGCTATTTTCCTGTCCACCTCACACTCCTTTTCAATACGCTGCTGGGACGACCGAGGCTTGTCACTGGCCTCACGAGTGCTCGAAGGCAATAAACGCTGTCCCCACTTTGATTGGCTGGCGGACGCGGAGACAACGAAGGACGCACACACGCGCTGGGACACGACACCTCAAAGGCAGACACAGACAATTGTTTGCTTGGAGTGCATTCGCGGCGACTGCCTACAGAGCCCATGTGTACGCACTTCCTCAGGCAGTAAAGGTTGCCCAACTCAAGCCGTCTTCCCTGACTTTTGATTGGGAATCTTTGTTTTGTCGACCACATCTTCTTTTGACAGTAGAGCAGATATTTAGAACATAGGCAGTCAAAAAGTGGCACCGAGCTAATAAGTGAACAGTGGTCAAAAACAACGTGGAAGTTTCTGCACCGCCCAAAAGCACATGAAAAATAAAGCCACAAACTCAACAGAAAAGAGTTGTCGTTATCTGCAGGGTATGTAGTCAATGCGATCTATATATTGGCCAAAAACTTAGCGCTAGTTATCCATGTTTGTACCAGTCCAAACTAGCCCAATCCATCCAAATTGGGCACGTGCCTTCCAAACCCCAGCAGGCATACTCGTCGGCATACTTTATGATTCCGAAACGCGTTCCAAATCAGTTTCGAATTTCACTTTCCACGAGCTTTCGAGGTGTTCGGCTTTCCAAAAATCAGCTGACGTAATGCGATTCATGTTGTTTTAACACCATTCCCATAATACGCATTCTGTAGCCTCCCAAAGGCTATTCTGTAGAGAAGGACAACCTCCACTGTATATTCACTTGCAAATTTCGCATCAGTGCTCCACTTCGCAAATTCGCAAACCGGTGCCAAGAGCCCCGTCGCACCTACTTCAAATTTGAACATTGGACCAGCAAGGTATTTGGGCCTCATTATTTGCTATTTGATTGTTGTCCGTGGCAGGCGATGAACGGAAACCTGCTTGTCTTGAATATAAATTTATGGCATCATTAGTAGAAGTGTTAATATTTTACCGATCTCGAACGGCTTCAGAATTCATGCTGTCGCCTCTGATACGTTTTTCAAATATCAAAAATCAGACAGCAACTAATGACGCCCAAAGATCCGCTAACAGTGGCAGAACAATCAGCGGTGCTCTACAGCATACAATGCCAGAACTGTGCTGCGAGTTATGTTGGGGAAACGGTCCAACGCCTTGGCAAAAGATTGCATGAGCACCAGCTTGCAATAAACCGTAAGGACAAGCAGTCTATGGTTTATGGCCACGTACAACATAAGAACCATAAGTTTGCCTTTGGGAAGTGAAGGGTAATCGGCCGAGCCAAGGGTAAGTTGGCCAGACTGATGCCCGAATTTGGTCCCCGACTGGCACAATTAACACAGCCATAGATGTGCATTTTGCCTACCAGGCGCTACACACAAGGCTCCAGTCAGTGCGGACAAAGCCATCAGGACAGTCAAGGAAAGTCACGCGTGGCCGACAGCCGATGTGAGCGGAAATTAGTGTAATGGCCGGGCGGGGTCATGTGGCCAGCATGGTACGCCACCCCACCGCGACGGCCACGATTTTGAGATCAAGAACATGAGCGCTAACAACTGATCAGTCCGTTATATGACGAGGGGGAGGCCGACAAGAATGCAGACTCGTCGACATGTACGATGGCAGCAAAGAGTTAAAAAGTGACTCGAGCCCACCGGCGGTCAGTTGCGGAGAGGTCAACGCTAATCGGAGGCGATCGGCCAGGCCATAGTTTGTGCCTCGAGCACGGATATAATAAGAGACAGGTAGCATGGCTGAAGCAACCAAAGTTAGTAAGAATAGTCAAAATATTAATCTTGTGATGGAAACAAGAGGGTTTCTAAACGTCAATTCAAATATAACTTGGTACATAAATGCTCACTCACTTCTTCTGATTGAAGTCCTGAACGGTTTTTTTGGTGACCGCCGTCGAAGAGTGTGAGGGGGCCCGTCGAGAGACCGCCCGTAAAGTGGAGGACGAAGAGAAGACGGAACGGTATTAAATTTCCTCTGTTGATATATTCCCTTTAATAAACTTTATCCACCGTCGATCCATTCTATCCGTGCACGCTTGCCCTTGCAGACGATGGACTTAATTCACTCTGATTCCCAGGGTTCCCGCCGAGGAGGCACTCGTTCGGATAAGAACACCAAGGAAGCCAGCACGGACTGTTGCCTAGAAGGAGAAGAAGACAAGACCATACCCTTGAGTGACTCGAGTACTACAGATGAACGCGACACAATATCGGGATCTCGAATCTTTATCCACAATTATATGTGCATGAATCGGGGTCCTGCAATACTGCAGAGACTGGGTCGACAGTTTTAGGAATATTTTGAGTCCACAGCAAGCCAAGAAATATGTGAGCTAAGTCAGGAAACGTGTAAACGAAAATTAAGATATTTAAATGTAGGCGGCCAATGTGACACAGTTTATATTTGCACAGCCAGTCACGAAAAATTCCCTTTTCGCATGAAAATATATTATTGTTTCCACAAATCAACATTGACCATGCCGAATTTCAAAGCGCGACTCTAATTATCGGATTACCGCTTCCTCATAGAGACAAGTTCCGAAAATTTCAAGTGGAAGAGTCGTGCTTCGCAGCACGCAAGCAAGAAGTATTGACGACAGTGCAGGGGATAACAGTGATGACTGGTGTTAAGCAATTCTGTTTTACCCGAATGAATGTGCATAGCAATTCCAGTAATTTGGGTTATTTGTGGCCCCAGCATGAGTCTGGTAGAGATCATTGCGGCAGACACTGTAAACAGACGTAACAATGTCATTCCTTTTCATGCTCAGTGTGGTTTGAATTTTTCAATTAGCTTTTGCTTGTCTTGGTTGTGTTTTAAGCTTTAACAATTCTGCTCTTCGTTTCTGACGCTGATTTATCCCCACTTATTTTCTAATTTTTTCTCAGACGAAAGAGAAACAAAGGTCCCGTTTACGCACTATTTAGAGCACTACCTGACCCTTTATTGGCGGTGGATTATTTTACAGTCTCCTTTTATTTACACAGGTAGCCGGCTAAAGACTGTAGCAAATTTTAAACTGAGGGTACTCTCTTTTCTGAGACGTAATTGAAATTTTTAATCGAAATTTGGGAAAGATGGCCAAATTTGAAGAAGAAAATCACGGCAATAACTAAGAAAATTACGAAGCCCCCAAAGAAATGGCGATTTCAGTTTTAATAAGCTCAAACAGAGTTAGAAAAATCAACAGATCCTGTCAATTGTCTGATTCGACTGTTCTCTGCTCCTTTTGATGTGTATGCTATAGAGCAGCATATTTTGCAATCTGTTTGATCTTCTCCCGTCATTCCCGGATCTTTTAGAACAGTTTATGGTTTTGCCTTTCTTATTATAATACGCTAGCAGAGGATATTATGGTCTCGATGTTATCAGAAATCAGCATGAGAAATTATAACCTTATGAAATATTTTAAATGCAGTGCTAGCATTCTTATTATAATGGTTTAATCAGTAGGTAACAATATTGGTGCGCCTCCGTTCGTGTGAGTGCTAACACGGAATTGCCACGTGCTAGTAGTGCTCATGGAGTTCTCATTACGTAGGCACTATGTGCACACGAACGCTTAGGAGGCCTTTCAGACCTATTCCACCCCTCTCTGACCTCCATTACATCGTGTAAATGAATTAAATACGGGATAGTGATACTGCTTTTTGTTATAAAGCACGCCATAGAGCCGGCTCTGTACCCCCGAGACTTTTGTCTAGTTGCGGATTGAAGCTCGTCTCACCATGTCCTCAACTTTGTTAGATAAATCGGGGTTTTTAGCACACACTTTTAAAAGTATTTATTTGTATAGATAGTTAAATATGCATCTGTTGACAATTATTTTGAAGTCCCCAAAGCGGACGCCTCAGCGACTGCCACCACTGCCAGATTATAGTTGACTCAGTTAAATCGCAACAGACGTGCAGTTTGGAAGTGTTAAATTAGGCGAACAATGCCTTTGGCGCTAGGAGTTTCTCATGTAGGAGTCGGGTACATTGTGCACAATTATGCGCTGCGGACGGTGGCGTCAGTGAGGCTGCAGTCATACTGTGTTAAATAGTCCTCCATGCGGATGCATTGCTACTTTCAGAGTCTAAGGTAATTTCAGGTAGTTTTTGTCTCACTTCTATACTGTGCCCAAACGCACAAAGTAATTAGCATGTACCGTAACCCGATCGGTAAACGCACCTCCAACACCAGTTAATATTCTCGATCGCAGCCGACAGGACAATGCGTTTTTGGCTCATTGGTTGGAGCGTTGGACTTATTGACGTTTTATAACCAAAAAACATGGATTCTAACGGCATGTGCCGGCAGACCTGAGACTAGGTAAGATTGGCTCACGACGGCTAATAAGCCAGGAATGGCCATCCAGTCACCCGTGTCTTTGTCGGTTATATCATTCTGTCTATATATCATGCGCCGCTGTGCGGCTGCTGGTTGGGCTCGAGAGAGAGCCCTTAAGGCACAGCGGAACGAGTGAGTTCCGTATGAACAATCGGTGAGCGCCCCCCTACCATTGTATATTCCCGATAGAAAACCGACAGGGGAACGGGCTCTGTATGTATACATGTAAAATGTTCCTCCGAGAATATCTTCATGCCACTTTTCCTGTACTTTTTCCCAATAGCTACAGTTGTACTTTCCACTAACAGTCTACTTGTTTACTGCTCCCCTTTTAAGCCGTAAGAAAGGTTAGCATTGAAGCACGCCTACTACAATGCATCTACTACTTTCCTCGCCCACTACACGTTTTGGAGGCCGGCCAATGTTGCTGTATGAATAAGTTGGTCATCCTTCCTTCCAAGCCGAAAATGTTATAACGAATTTGCCCCTATAGCAGCCGAAGGGTTGTTTTCGAAACTTTTTACCCAACACAAATTATGCACACTAGTCTCACTATTGTTCTGTGTGAGAATTCCCCCAAGTCCTCCCTTCATACTGCCTTTAGTTATATCGCCTTATCCATCAATCTCGTCATCGCACAAACTACTGCATCCCCTCTACCACTAACATAGTTGATTGTGAACATTGTGCTTTTCATGGTTGCCGTTCTTGTATCGGACATAACCTAAACCGGATTAATCTGGCTCATGTTTATTCCGTTTATAGTTTGCCGTAAAATAGTCATGTCGTAAATAGCTTGGAACTGCAGTTCTGTGATTAGTGTCTACGCTATCGTGCCGTTAATCACAGGGTTTTGAGCGAGAACGAGGCGTGCCTGCTAACCCACCCAGAGATTTAACTCCATT
>CACRXP010000096.1:1071863-1086483 GCA_902702965.1 Spirometra erinaceieuropaei
AAATGAACACCTTACCCCGTAAATTGATAGCCGAGGTGTGACTACGAATTCACTTTGCTTTTATTCCTCCGAATCCTTTTTGAATGGCTTTGCGCTATCGTTGGAGTACACACGTGCTGCTTTGTTGCGATCTTAGCACCGACGAAATTCTTTTGATACGACATCTCTCTTACACCACTGTCAGTATTTGCGCTGAGTCACTGACGTTTATAGGAATTCCACCGTTCTAGATGACCCTCCAGCGCCATGGATAGGCGTCGGACACCTTTTCTCCCGCCGCGGTGGCTCAAGTGCCCCCGCGTGGGCAGCATGCTCTTGGATCTTTTCATCCCCTGCAAAACCCCGCTGGACTCAAAATTTAGCCAAGTTATTGACCAGGAAGATGTCTTTGAACCGGACAACCTCTTCGAATACGTAAAGCCGGTGCGTCTGCTGTCGTGCTAATCCATCTTTAATCTTTATTTTTTAAACTTTCTGGAGCAAGTTAGAACTCGGGTTCTGTGTCTTTGTGTGATAATGGTCTCTCTTTGTGTAGGCCTGCCTTGGGCTGATAATCGACCTCACCAAGAGCTCGCGCTTTTACAACCGCCGGGAAATTGAAAATCGTGGATGTAAGTACGTTAAGATTGCCTGCAAAGGCAATGAGGAGACGCCGACACTGGAACAAGTGAAGTTGTTTATCAGCCTGGTCAACAAGTTTGAAGAGAACGAGGCCGGAGAGGGCAAAAAAATTGGTGTCCACTGCACTCACGGATTTAATCGGACCGGTTTCCTGATCGCCGCCTACCTTGTTGAGGAAAGAAACTTCAGGTTAGTCCTCAACCGTTCCTTTTTTCGGCAGGCATGACGTTTGGATTTTCTCCCCTGAGGCACCCCCCCTCTTTCCTGGTTTTGTTCTACCAGTCTCGAATGTGCTCTCCAGCTGTTCGCCGAGGCCAGACCACCCGGCATCTACAAGGCGGATTACTTGAAGGAGTTGTTTGAAAGGTACGGCGATCCAGATGACTGTCCGGCTGCACCACCTCTCCCTGATTGGTGCTTTGGTAAGCAAGACAACTGTTGGAGCTAGCTTCTGTCAGCGAAGATATAATATTTGTTCGACGATCAAGAATCTCTGTTTTTTTCGTTTGGTAGATACAGATGCTTGGGTTAGGGTAACTGAATCCTCTTATCCGATTTATGGTGTAACCAAAAAAGTACGTGAGGTTTTCGTCGAAGTTCGACCCAATGACTTGGCACATCTTAGTGAGACTTTTTGGGTTCATGTGTTTTATATGTTTCATGTAGCACAAGTAGGCGTCAGTTAATTGGATCACCTTGTTATGTCATTGCCTCGTGTGTTGAGATTTTTCTCTTATTTTATAGTGTTCTTTGACTAGCGTGTAATCCGACCATATTTGACTTACGAGTCTAAAGTTGGGTCAAAGATATGTGTCGTAAGATATGTGTGTGTCAAAATTGCCCCCCCCCCCAAAACGGTCCACCTGGTAGATGTGCTGGACCAACACGGGGGCCATATCTGATTCTAGCAGGCGTTATCGGAATGCACACCACAACAGATGCCAACATTTCGGCGTGCTGTGGCAGGTCCGGCTGCACGCAATCGCTGCGCATAGTGAGACCCCTGCCGCCCCCAATTTTTGCTGTTAGTTGAAAATCCTGGTCATTCGCTGTGTAGACCAGGGGCTGTGGAGTGGAGCTCCAAGGTGTGCGCTAGACCGTGTCATCCGCCTGCGCCTCCGGTCTTCATGACTCTGTCTGGGCACCGAGTCCAAATGAGGATGGAGGAGGAAGTGCGGTAGATGCTGTGCAAGCCTACTACCATTATAAAAGGACGAACAGCACAGAGGGGGTTTAAGCAGTTTTTCTCTGGTTATGTTCGTGAAGACCCTCTGGGATTTACGACGGAAATTTGCGGGATGCTGGTAAAATAGTAAGATTACCATGTCAATAATTCTCGGAATTTTCTAAAGGAAATGACGAAACAGTGATTTCTTTACTGTAGTAGCAAGCAAACGTTACATTAACTGTCATAAAGTGGTCAAATAGCACACATTTCCAAGGCGCCGCTGCGCTCCTAGAGGATTGTGGTATGTGTATAGTAGACAGTTGTCAGCACCGTCCACTATGGGTTTGTCGACGAAGGCCGAACAATTACGACCGAGACCCGCTCAATACAAAGAGAACGTGTAAAGGATGTGTTGTCTTAGAAACGGTCGAGACTAACTAATCGGAAGGTGTTATTCTTGCAGGGCAATTCAAATCCTCATGCTGCGAGACTTGCCTGGTAAAAAAATGAATGTATTGGGATGAGAAATTGCATCTCACACTCCACATTCTCTTGACATTTCTCCAATCGACAGTCACCTTTCCTGGGTACCAAGTAACCAAATGGGTAGTAGACAGTCTTGCAAAAGAGAGGGAATTAAAGTAGGGATCGGTAGGTCTAAGGAAGAAACTTTCTGCAGAAAACGGGATTCGCAAAGCGGTATCTCGTTGGTAGGTGTCTAAGATCTTGTAGGTGATTGTTTTAGTAAATAAGACTTTGTGAGGATGTGTGCCTTTGTTTGGTTTGTAATATACAGAATAGCACGAGTTTTTGTGTACCTGCTATGGTACTCCGATCGCGGAGGTCAAAGCAGATGTCCGTTTTGATTTATTGTGCATCGACTCGTTTTGCATTTCGGTTCGTATTACCTCCCACGCTGCATGCTTATCGCGTTGTTTGTTAATGAAGTCGCGGATTAAGTAGGCATGAGTTCCAGGCAAAACTAAACGACATGATAGTCAAGGAGGGTGGAGGCCGCCTTTGGCTGTAGTTAGTCGAACATACCATAGCCCAAGGTCCACAGGACCCGGGCTTTGTGCCATAGGCATGTGCTGTTCCTCTTGCCGAATAACTTTCCCAGAAGACCTACAGTCAGTCCGCCAGCATGGCATTACTTGGACACAGGTGTTATTTTGATCCTATTTGTTGATAACTGACCTGCTCATTGTGACATCAAGGAAGGGGACTCTTGATGACATAAGTTACGAAGACGTTTCCAGTAGGAAAACCACTGTGCCAGCAGTTCACCTTCACCGGTTCGAAAGGCTAACTTAAGTAGCGTTGTAGTATTAATGGTCCTGCAGTAGAATCCCAAGATATTTCAAATGTCCTGCCGGTCGTCTGCAAAAACTACATTCTGTAAAAAATGACTACCTAAGTAGTATGAAATTTTCATAATGATTTTCGACGCTCGTATAAATTCAAATATATTTCATAGAAAACATGCAAAAATATATTCGTTCATATACTCGTTTGGTAGCAAGTGCGTCATATCTGCGACTATCTCTGATGATGGGTTCGAGTGAGGATCCGAAACGTCAGGCCAATAAATTTCTTGTTCCACTGATCGCATCTTCGTCTTCTGGAATGCGTCCTTTTTACATTTTGTACCTGAAGGAAGAGTATAATTCGATTTTTAAAAACTTAAATTCTCAAATAATACTGAATTCGGTCCGTCGTGCAGGGTTCCCAAAGTACAAACTGTATATTTTCCGTGTGAGGAAAATCACAAATTTCTATGCACTAAAGAGATACTATATGGGGCTCATAAAATTTTACAGTGAAATTGAGCAATGTAGCATACTTTGCATGCATCATTAATAAATGCAGAGATACAGTAGATGTGCTAGCTCTTGAAATGTTAACCGAAATTCTGAAATGTGTTTTCGACTCGAAAAGATGACTTAAATAGGATTGTAATGTTAATTACCATGCAGCTTAATCCTCAGGTATTTCAGTTACTTGGCGATGTTGGCTTTTGAGCGAACTTGTTTTCGGTCCCCTGAAAAACTACACTCCGCCAAAAATGACTACTTACGTTGTGCGAATTTTTCTCATTGATTTCAGACGCCCTTATAAATTCAAACATACTTAATAGGAAACATGCATGAAAATATTCATTGTTTTACTCATTTGGTAGTAAACTAAGTCTTCGTCGAATCTTACACTTAATTCGACTTTAAAAAGTTTCTAATTTCGAGATTTTTCAAGACCATGAAATTCCCGGTCATGAAACATCGTGTCTCTGCATTTGCTAATATAGCTTGTAATGTTTAAGATATGGCTCAAATCCACTGCTAAATTTTTTGAACCCCACATGGTCTCTTCATAATAGCATGCAGAAGTCCGTGATTTTCCGTACGCTGCAGGACTATCTGCGCCCAGCCATGAACTTTATTTCCTGATTGCACTCCCTATGTAACGCGTTCCTGCACGTTTGATCAAACGTTCTCCCGGGAACTACATAAATGACCACATTTTGTGCGGATTGTACATAATTGCACTTATGATCTCAGATGTGCGTAGAAAGGACCGTCTACCGTAACCTTCGCAGTTCCACATTGTAGAACGTTTTCTACAAACGAATATGTTACTGACGACATTTTAGTAACATGTGTGTTTAACATTAACATTGCATGTGCCGTTTTCAGTAGGGTCATCAAGGGCATTGCCTGTCACCCTAAATATACTATATACTATACTACTATACTATACTATACTACTATACTATATACTATATAAAAATTATACATCTTGTAGTCTGGAAACCCTGAATGCAAGTATAACGGCAGGTCGGGTTTAAAATTACACGGGAATCGAAAAAGTTTTTAAAAACCGTATTATACCCTTTCATCAAGTACAAAATTCGAAGTAGACGTAATTTTCTACTGAATGGGTAAAAGAATAAATATTTTTATACATCTTTCCCCTGAAATATATTTGAATTTATAAGTACATCGAAAATCAATGAGTAAAATCTATACTGCTTAAGTAGTCGTTTTTTTTACAGAGCGCAGTTTTTGCAGGCGACCCGGAAGAAGTCAGTTCAGAAGCCAACATCCCGAAGTAACTGAATTACCTTGAGATAATGTTACAGATGTTTAGTATTGCAACCCTTCTTCAGCAATCTTTTGGAGTTGAAAACTCAGTTCAAAATTTCGGTCAACTTTTCATGAGAGCAAATCCACTGTAGGTTAATATGCAATTCGCAATCAAAACGCCATATTTTCGAACAAAACTGATGTATGCCCTACCTGACACACGTAATTCCAAAACAAAATACTGGTACAGTTAACCAGTCTTTGTAGGCGCCACCAATGGCATCATGTTTAGTGCGTGAAAAGTCCCAAATGTTTGGAGGGATCATCCTGAGTCGCAGCTAGGTGCTTGGGTCTTCAAAAATGGCGATGCTGTTGCGTCAGGCTTATACTGAGGTCAAATATACGGGGACGATAACTTTGTGTCAAGTCAGTCAGTTCACCCTATCGGGTCTCCAGTGTAATATGCGGCATGCTTTTAAAACGTTATGACGCTTGAAGGCTTCCAACTGGTGGGCCAGCGTTCTTCTGGGCCACGCTGCAATGACCCCTTCTTATTATAGCCTTAAGTCACCTCTCAGTGACGCGATGTCCAAGTGATTGGCGTCAGGTCTGTTAAGAGGAAATAACCGTGTTTGGGCACCTTCGGAGGGAGGCATCATTTCAACCCTACACCCATCTTCGGTCATTTTTATATCGGTTTGCCACTGGTTAGTGCTGTGCCTGGTAAGGAACTGGGGTAAGTATATTGCAAGTCACTCTCACTATGAAATTAGTCCCACGAAATTCGCTGCTGTCCTCTGATAGTCCTGGCCGTAATTCATTACGACGAGCGAACAAAATACGGCAACTACTCCAAATTGTCTTATCCATCATCATGTAAATTCTCCAGTTGTTATCCCTGTCTAATGCTCAGTCTTCGTCTACATAGAGTATATTTTCATGACCTAAATATGATCTGAAGTGTTTTTTTCCCGCATACAGGAATCGATTAAGAAACATTTGGTTTTGTAGGTGACAAATCGACTTATTACTACGGTTTCTTTCCCTCGAGCCCTTCCTCTATTACCTTTTTGCTAGTTTTTTTTTCGACTTCTAATTGCGATCGGATGCGAAAATGTGGTTTCAGAAGACTCTTTCGGATCCCTCGCACAAACTCGAACTTCTGTTCGTGTGTTAGCTTTAACAGCAACCCCCCTCTCCTCAGTCTCTGCAGAGCCAGATCTTCCGTTGGGATCATATGGAAATATTGATATTTGTGAAAGTTAGATCATGCGACCTTTTGACAAGGAGTTTTTTTATCCAGGGGCTTGTAATGTTCAGTGGTTTCACGCACTTAGTGTGCCTCTTAAATCCCGAAAAAAGGGAGTGATCGTGTACCTCATGTGTGCGAAGTACAGCTCCTGTGTCAGTTATGCACGCCAAGCAGTCAAGATTACCCCTTCATCCCTTTTTGCCTGCCACGCCCTCAGTCCTTTCATACGGCAACATCTACCGGTGCGCCGACAAAGATGAAACAGCAATTAAGATAGGATCTGCTTCTCGCATGTTCATGCCTCCAGCCGGCTAAACCTAACAGGGGAAATGCGCATTCACCCTGTTCAAGTGGTCCCAGCATGGGTTCCAGCCAATAGATAATCACCGCCATCGTGCCGATATCTGCCAAAACCGCACCAAATATCAGTTTCTGTCAATCATATGGGCTATATATTCACATGAGAATAGGCAAACGCATAAAATAACTCCACCCTAGCACTGTCAACTTTTATGCCTAGGCGGTTTATGATGTTCCATTATTTGTGACTTCTCTGAACGCATGTTGCCGCCTAGTCTTCAGCTATACAAACGATACCTTTATGTCCACCACCAACATTTTTCGCTCACATTTTCTAGAGGAAGGTGATCACTCGAATGCACCCTCCTTGCTCAAGCGCCGTCACCAAGATAGTCCCAGAGATGATGAGGCTGATGGTGACTCCAAGGAGAGACGCCTCTCCGACAGTACTCCATCTTCATCCTCCGGTGGGGACGCTGTCGGAGGTCCCGAGGTTAAACTGTCCCACCGCGAGCGTCTCAACCTTCCGGCTCCACCTGGCCAGCCAAGGCTGATGTCCGGCGTGACCGGAGTTCGGACCTTGGATCAAACTTCCTTTGAAGCACATCACGTTCGCGAAGTCGCCGACGTTCTGCTTACTCTAGGTGCTGTTGCACCTAAGGCCACCACCTCAACTCCTGCCGCTGTGGAGGATGTTGATGATGTCACAACGACCTCATCGAATACAGAATCGACCTCCCTGGAGGGTATCAACGAACAAAGCCTGCGCAGCATTCCCCTCTTCATTCCCAACATCCAGCGAAGTCGGCCGCCGCGTTTCAGGGGCAGCCAGCCAGTCTCAATGACCAGACAGAATGCCCGTCTCATAGTGGATCGACCCTACGCTGTCACCTACAAGTCTGACGGCACTCGCTATCTCCTGCTTATCCACGGCCCGGAGAAGGTCTATCTCATAGATCGAGCTAATTTTGTCTACAAGGTGGAGACCTTGCACTTTCCATCTGCCAGCTGGCTGCACTCTGCCCTTCAGGCTCGCAAGGAGGGCAGGATCGTGAGTGACTTCCTGACAGAGCCGTCTTGTCATCTGGTGAACTGCCTCCTCGACGGAGAGTTGGTGGCTTTTGATACTCCTGATAGACCCTTCAAATTCCTCATCTACGATGCTCTGACCATCCAGGGCTATCCATGTGGCCGCATGCCCTTTGAGCACCGTTTGAATTATATTGAAAAGTATGTGGTGAGGCCGCGAAATGATGCCGGCCATAATGGCCTGGTGGACTTTACGACTCAGTCCTTCTCTGTACGCAAGAAGCCCTTCTTTCGTTTGGATCACGTAGCAGAGGTAAGAATGTGAAAATTCTCCGACCACTGTTGCCGCTTGCCCGTTCTAGTCTGTAGAACTACACTTCCAGAATTATAGGCAGTATTAACCACGGGTTATGTTCGAGTTTGGCTTGGAAACTAGCTTCCATAAGTCCTGTTGACCAGATACCGACTGACCTAATGCCAAGCTCAGCCTCCCTTTGGTTCCCGTTATTACTGTAGACTAGAAATCCAACACGTCGGTTTAGTCCAGCTGTATACAGCGTATTTGGTCAAGTAGAAACTCGCATCACTTCAAAAGCTGAAGTCAGCCCGGATATACGCTGTCTTAGGCGATGAATCTAACTAAATTTACTTTCTGATGTTAATGCATTACTTTGAAGTGTGGATTTAGCAAGGTTTTTCAGCCTTTTTACTTTATTCTGTTTAAAGCACACAATCTGTCTTATTCGAAACACAGCCACAACTTAGGAGTAATGATAAGAAAGACAGAAATATATAACTGTTGTAGCTAGGACCGTAGCAAGCACACGAGATGGAGAGGACGAACACATATGGATGCCAGAGTCAGAACGAGAATACCCTATAACGGGGCTTTATTCATCTTACAATTGACGTACTGGGACTAAAAAGAGAACTAGAAAAGTAGTAGGTAAGGTGGAATTTAGCCTGGGGCCTTTGTTAGCATGACATTCACCCCGGCCAACAAATGGAAGAATCGAGGTGTCAAAAATCGATAGGAAAAAGTTTGCATGGGGCAAAGTTCAGGCGTCTCTGTTAGGAAGACAGTATGGGTGAACACGTTGTTGTTGTTGTTGTTGTTGTTGTTGTTGTTGTTGTTGTTGTTGTTGTGGGGTTAATGTTTCAAGGTTATGCATACGGACATCGTCAGCGTTCGGTACACTAACAGGTGTTGCATCATTCTGTCCGTCAGTTGAAACGGTGCTACTTTCTTGCTTGGTAATGGGTGGGTGGTCAGGGGAAAGTGGGGAGAGATTTTCTGGTACCGGCGTGGCCGTCTCCTGGTGACAATCACCAACGTCCTTTTCACCGCTGGGAGCAATCAGTCGAACAGATACCGTTTCTTCTCTGCCATTACTGAATCGTATATGAGCATATTGGGGGTCACATTGGAGTAGTTCTACCTCCTCAACAAGCGGATCAAACTTAGATTGTTGTTTGCCCTTCTTCAGCAGAACTCTGCCAGGATAGGTAAGCCACATGGGGAGAGTATTGCCAGTAGTTGACCTCCTGTTGTAGACAAACATTCTCTCATGATGTGTCGCATTAGTGGCGGTACTCATAAGTGATCTAATTGAGTGTAAAGCGTCAGGTAAGAAGGATTTCCAGTGTGTGACGGGCAGATTTTGGGATTTTAGAGCAAGTAAGATAGTCCGCCATAAAGTTTGGTTCAGACGTTCGACCTGCCCATTTCCTTGGGGATTGTATGGAGTTGTTCTACTCGTCGCCACTCCCTTACTGCGAAGGAATTGCTGTACATCATTTGACACAAATGACGATCCCCGGTCGGTGTGTATGTACGAAGGCGTACCGAAAATGGAGAAGAGCTGGCACAAACATTTGATGACAGTTCCGGCAGTCTGATCAGGACAGGCAAACGCGAACGTAAAACGAGAATATTCATCAATAATCGTCAGCAGATAGCGGTTGTGAGTTGCCGACGGAAGAGGACCTTTGAAGTCGAGTGACAATCGTTCGAACGGCTGGGTGGCTTTGATGAGTTGGCCTTGTGTTTTAAAGAAACGGGCTTTGACTTCACAACAGGCCTGACATTTAGAGGCGACATTACGAATCTCTTCCATCTAAAAGGGGAGATTCCGAGCTCGAACAAAGTACGAAAGCCGAGAGACACCGGGATGACAAAGTGACTCGTGTAGTGCTTTCAAATCGACACTGGTTAGTAGGGCGCCACAGCAATTACGGGAAAGCATGTGCGCCGCTCGATCGGTAGACAATGTCAAATTTGAATGGTGAAAGTTCCAATCTCCAGCGTTCGATCTTATCATTCTTGACCATCCCTTTTTGCTGATTGCCGAAGATGAAGGCAACAGAACGCTCATCGGTGATGAGTTTAAAGTGATTACAGAGGAGGAACTGCTTCCATTTGCGTGTGGATTCCACTACGGCGTATGCTTCTTTCTCTATATCTGAATGATGTCGCTCATTTGGAGATAGGCTGCGTGAAAAGAATGCTACTGGTCGGACATTCTGATTCACTGTGGCAGCGATTGCGACGTCGGAAGCATCGGTCTCGACAACTAATGGGGTATCGTACTGAATAGTGGCCGCTGTGGCTTTCGCAAGTTCCTCCTTAAGAGCATCAAACGCTTCCATTACCTTCAATGGTAAGGGGAAAGTTCTGTTATGGATAAGAAGATGAATTTTATCCGAAAAGGGAGATATCCATTGTGAGTAGTATGCAAACAGTCCCACAGCTCATTGTTGAGACTTAAGATCTTGTGGAGGAGTCATTTCATGCAATGGCCTAAGACGATCCGGATCCGGCCTAATGTTGCCCTTGGACACCTCGTAACCAAGACGTTTAATTTCTTTAGTAGCGATAACACTTTTGGCTTCATTGAATGTTAGTCCGTACTTTTTAGCCACGCTTAGGAATTTTTGAAGGGTTGAATCATGCCCCGCGAGGCCGTCCCCACAAATAATGATATTGTCAACGTAGACGAAAATATTCTTCGGACGTTCGCGTGCAATCATGTCGTCGATGGTCCGCTGGAAGCACGCAACTCCGTTGGTCACACCAAACGGGATACGACAAAAATGATATAAACGTCCACAAACTTCAAAGGCAGTGTACGGTCTTTCCTCTACCCGGATGGGTATTTGGTGATAAGCGCTCTTGAGATCAAGAGGGCTATACGTGTCGTAGTTTGCAATACGTTCAACCATTTCGTCTATTCTGGGGGATGGGTAGGCATCTAGAAGTGTGTATCTGTTGATCGTTTGACTATAATCGACAAACATCCGCTTTTCGTGGTTTTTATTGGCTACAACCAAAACTTGGGCCCGCCAGGGAGATAATGAATGCTCAATTACACCCTCAGAAAGAGGGCGACGAATTTCTTCTCGTATAAATCTCTCATCCATATGGGTGTGTCTACGAGATTTAGTAGCGACGGGTTTGCAGTCCGGTGTCAGATTAGGAAACAAACGGGGAGGTTCGATGCAAGCGGCAGCCACAGAAAAAGGCGAGAACGTAGGCTTAAGTCCACCAAAAAGGATTTCGACGCTTTTGCGGAGTCGCAGAAAGTCATGTCCAAGTAAAACATCGGCGCACAAATTCGGCAAGACCGATAGCTGGACCTTCTTGTATATTGTACCTTTATATTTAATAGTGACAAGAATATGTCCTTGTGTGGCGCTGGTTAAGGCTGTAGTAGCCATGGATATCTTTGTACGAGAGTAATGAACCTTCCACTTATTTCGGAGCACCACTGAGGAAGAAATGTAACTTTCAGAACTACCTGTATCAATAAGGGCCTGAAAATGAGTCCCATTTATTTGTAATTCAACCACTGCTCTTGAAAGACAGTCGGTAACAGCAGCTGATGCCACGGCGGAAATGGAGGGATACATAGCGGAAGAGAAGGCTTTTCGGTTTCGTGCTGCTAAGCACACCTTTTGAAAATGCCCTTTTTTACCGCACCCTTTGCATAACGCATCGCGTGCGGGACACATAGAACGGCGGTGCTTGTCGTATCCACAAAAGAAACATTTGCAATGGAATGAAGTAGAAGCCACTAAATCAGGCTCTTTAATGGGACTCGGCGAAGCTTCACGTGGCTCGGTAGCGGCAGGGAATGAGGTCGTAGGAGGGTTCTGATACGATAGAGACTGTCTTTCTGCCAATTCCAGTGACCTTGCCTGATCAAAGGCAGTTTGGAAGTTCAAAGTCTTCTGCTCCAATAACCTCTGCCGAATCTGGTTCGATGAAAGGCCACTGATAAACGCATCTCTAATGGCATCATCGCGATTTTGTTCTGCCGTAACGGCTTTGAAATCGCAGTCCTTAGCTAAGGATTTTAGCTTTTGAGCAAACTGGTCGAGGGTTTGCCCGCCTTCCTGTCTGTAGGTTGCCAGAAGATGGCGGGCGAAAATTTCGTTTTAGGGTCGTAGGTAGAGACCTTGCAGCAATTTAATAGCTTCTTCATAACTGGAGCATTCACTAATGCATTCCCAGATTGTCGGAGAAACGTAGTTAGTCAGAACTTTTAATTTATCTGGTTTCAGGTTATCGATCGTGAACAAGAAATTTAAAAAGTGCGAAACCAATGACTCCATTGTTTAGAAGCGTCTTGAGCAGTTGGATCAGCATCGAATCACTCTGGCCTAAGGAATCCATCCATTGTGCAATTGTAAGATGAATAACTTGTTGTAGTTAGGACCGTAGCAAGCACACGAGATGGAGAGGACGAACACATGGATGCAAGAGTCAGAACGAGAATACCCTATAACAGGGCTTTATTCATCTTACAATTGACGTACTGGGACCAAAACGAGAAATAGAAAAGTAGTAGATAAGAGGGAATTTAGCCAGGGGCTTATGTTAGCACGACAATAACCCAGTAGGGGTTCGCACTAGTTGTAGACAGTAATCTTGAGCGAATGAAAGGCTTACATCTATGCATAGATGCGAGGGTATTTCAGCCAGTTGACCATCGTGTATCTAACGGTGGTTTACAAAAGGATGTGCACATGTTTGCTGTGAAGATTTCTGTGTTTATATTAACAGAGATGCGATTAGCTTTGGCGGGACGGATTTTGCTCAAATGCATTCATAAGAACGCGGCTTAAATGAGAGTTTTGGCAAGGCTCCACTTTAAGTGGCCGAGCAGGAATGAATAAATTGGAATATAACTAACAAATGTGACCGTATGCGACCCACGAATGCGCGTCTGACTTATCGTAATCGTGCCGGTCATTAGTTAGTTTCACCCAAACCCACGTTTACCGAGTTGAATCCTCTTTCTTTGGTCATCGAGCGTTATTGAGTTTAACGTCCTATTGCTCTAACTGCGAAAAGAGAAGTCGATCTCCGGAGGAATAGTTGTATTGTTTGGACATATCAAAACAAGCAGGCTTCAGTCGCACTGGCCTGCTAATCCTGTTTGTGCCCCTGGACTGTCTTTTCTCTCGTCTGTCGGGACTATAGTGGATGTTTTAATAATGACGGCTGTGTCATTGTCCGATCCGAATTGTAGTGTGGCCACCTCCTCTTCCGGCATAAGTCCTCCCGTGTCTGGATTTACGTTTTGCCTTGGTCCGCGTTTGCAGTTTCGTTCACTGAACTGCGTTTGAAAGATTCAGCAGGCTGTGGGGAGGTACAGATAACGGTTGGTTAGGACACCCCAGGTGCCTGACCCAGGTTGTTTCCCTGGCTACGTGCTTGTTCCCTTGATCCATGAATTCGACATTCTGAAAGGCGAACGTGTGTTCAGAGTTTGGGCAGTGTTCCTTCACAGAAGGCAATGACTCCTCACTGCCTGCGTGTGTTCTCTAAAATGGTCAGTAGTTGTTTGTCAGTCACTCCAGTGTACTTAGCTTCTCAAGCGTTACACTGGTCCCAAGAGATGACGCTTACTGTCTCACCTCGTGACAAGGTGCCTTAGGTTTCTTGATAAGATGTTGAATGGCTAACTCCGACCGGTGAGTGATGCCGATCCCCAACGGTCTGAGGAAACTGCTTAGGAAATACTGTCAATGTATGGAGTGCCCGCCAACCGTCGGTCATTCTATCACTTGACTTTGGCCCGACCTACACTGTCCGCTGCATTCGACGAAGTCGTAGGGATACTCGTTAGCCATTAAGAGGCGCTCAGGGTAGCGGAGTCCTGATCTCTTGTCGCCCGACTCAGCAGTGTGTTTCTACCCACTTATAGAGTTCACACGCAGCTACGTTTCTGTCATAGCGGGTACTCGCCTTTGTAGCCTAGGACTGGGCGCATGTTAAAGGCCTTCCTACATACTGTGGTTTTTACTTAACCGTTAGACCTTCGATGGACGATGATTTACAGTGGAAGTAATTGGTTCTTGCTTTCTGCCTCCATTGTGAACTGGATGTCCGCAAAAACGGAATCCAGAACATTAAGGAATTTTTAGGCCATTTTCTGCCGTTGGACTGCAAAGGTGTCGCCGACCTAGGGGCTGCGAAAAATAATGTCTTTAATGTTTGGAAAACTGCCTCTGTGGTGAAGCCCGAGAGCGGCGATTTCATTTGCGTCCCTCCGACCTGCTCCTCGAATGTGAAATACCTCACGAGAAAGCATTTAAGAATGTCAACAGAGGTCTCCTCTTCACCTCCTTATCCTTCTCGTCTTAGCATCTCTCCGGTAGTTTGCTGACTTTTTAAACTGGCAGGTCTTGTGGCATAAAAGTGAAGGTAGAGGTGACCTCAAATGACACCATGAAGTCGTTTGCAGTGAGTCGCATCCTCCCGGGCCGTTCCAGACAATGAGTAGCTGAACAGACCGTTATGGCTGCGCACGAAATGAGAGTCCTCGGATGTCGGAACAGTCATTTGGCCAGGTTAAGTGTTGCTGTGCATTGCGATTGGCCGTGGGGAGGGGCACCGACTTTGTAAACTGAGTAGTCCTTCAGACCTCGTTGCGACCGCATTCGTTGGTTTACCGGTAAGCAGTGCTCACTTATTGTCTCATTCTTCAGCTTCCTTATTTGCTTCTATTTCACGTTCGTTCAGTAGGGAACTATTTAAAGCCTTTTTACCGGATCACCCTGTTTGATACTGAGGTGTATTTCATTTTTTTGCGCAACTGTTGCCGAAGAAGGGTTAGTTTTACGATTTAAAAGCATTTAGTAATTGCCAAAACGACAGCACTT
>CACRXP010000096.1:1087607-1123736 GCA_902702965.1 Spirometra erinaceieuropaei
AGGATTGGTGGATTCTATAGGTTGCAATAGGCTGGGTGGGTAGCTGGGTACACGCCTGAAAAAGTCAAGGCTCTCGATCAGGTCCTCGTAGTTTAGATGGCTAGCGCATTGGCTGTACTCAAGCCGTGCCCTTTCTTGGGTTTGCGCCAAACCGAGGCCCCGAGTTTTTCACAGTTGGTCATTCAATTAAACTTCGATATAAGTCTACGCTCGACATATCAAGCCACACCTTCATGACCAAACATTAGTAAAAAAACTTCGTCTTTTTGACTTCAGCCGTGGAGTGGATCGTCGGTGGCCATAGAGAAAGAAAGGGGAAGTCTTGCAATCAGTAAGACTCACCTCTGTATGGCAGTAACGAGAATGGCCTGCATTTCGGGCTGCTGTGTGTGGCGAGCAAGCTGAATTGGCAGAAGCACGTTTGTCATGCCTGGTCGAACAGCAGGAATGGGATTGGCGCCGTAAGAGATCAGCAGCTCTACACAGGGCAGAAAACCGCGGCGGATGGCCTAGCAAACAGAAAAAAGAAATCAAAGTAGCCAATTGCAGGAACTTCGCGCGTTTCAGAGGTGCCGAAAGTACAGCGTGAGGTTGGTAGCGAACAGTATTCCAAACAAGTTAACCAGAAACTTGTTGAATGCAATTCTAACAATGTGTACCTCAGTTTCCTACTAGGTCTACGAATTCTTCAGGGTTACCAAATAAACACGGGATGGTGTTTTTCAGAGCTCTAAAACTGTAAGCGAGAATAGAATGTGTCGGCAAACTGAATGAGAAAAGTGAAATGTGGGAAATCCTGTCAGTTAAGTCTGACATTTTATCAGATGAGGCTCAATTAAAGTGTACGTACTTCGCCATCCATATGGTGGCACCTAAAAAGCCAGAATTTCCTTATCCGTTGGACCGGCAAGTAGGCCCCAGGAGGATACGCAAATGCCGCTTCTGTTCACTCCTGTGCGCCAAGTTTCGGATTCTCCCAGGAGAATGCCGATGAAAAACGACACAAAGATAGTTGTGAGTGAACGTCCACATCCGCTTATTCCCTCTAGCTGCAAATCCAATGTTCAGCCTCCGTTGACCAGATAAGCCGTTGGCATGAGCATGATTGAGCGTCCAAGCGGTAGCACTTGTGCCTCAAAGGATGATGGGTCGGCCATCAGGAATTCATCTTGCCTATCAGAAATTTCAGTCGACACTCATCATCAAACGGCTCTGGGCTCTGTTCTGTCAACCTGACCTCCGTGACTTTTGGACTGCAACACTTTAGTGGGTGGTAATCATCATAGAACCCTGAAAACAGGTTACCCTGACGATTTCCAAACGAGCTTCCTCTCCGACGGGGCTGTTGCCGACTTACATATGAAGGACGTCCTATTCACTAATGGCAACCGTACAATTCTCTGCAATTGCTCTATACCTCTTCACTGTTTCCTTATTCCCTTCTCATTTACTTGGGACAACATCGACCATGTCTGATTCGGACTGTTTCGACTTTTATGAAAGCTACTTCGGAATTTTCGGTACCGACGAGTCCTTATCATTTGTTCAAAGATGTTTCCTTTTACGCACTGACTCCGTGACTCCTGACAGCAAGGGTGCGACGATATCAAGAACCTATTTGAGGCTGATTCATGATCGCCATGGCTCGGTGTCATTAAATTTTGTGAAATTTCATAGGGTAGCCGGTGCACCTGATCTCGGCCCTCCACAACCTCTCGGCGTCGGCTGTCTGACTGTGACTGGTTATTCGCTAGATCAAAGTCTGCTCCTTTCGTCGATGGCTTTGGCACCCTGTATAACCTCACTCATGTGGGGTGCGCGCCGTTCGGAGACACCAGGCTGACAGGTGCGTTTAGCGAGTGCGCAAGAACGCCAAAGCTTGGATAGGAGCAAATCTGAGACGGTCAACGGATCGAAGTGGACGGTCACAACAGGGCCCTACTCGGCACCCCCTCCCCCCCTAAGTCGAAGCTTCGTGCAGTCACGTTTCTCTTGCTTCTGTCCCATGGGCGTTAACATGCCCTGATCGATTTAGTCATTGGCCTGAGGCGACCACCTGTCGCAAGTGGCAGCAGTACCAGTGGTCGAAGTCCTTGTTGGCTGTCTAGCTGCAACATTTTGCGAAGACCGAACAAAGAGGACCGTCAGCCTCTTTTGAACATGACTGGCACCGTCCGTATTTTAGCGATGTACCTTAGATAGCAGCACGAAGGTCCTGGACATTCTCGGACCTGAATAAGGGCTGAGGATACAGCGATTCCCGACAGAACACTGAGGGCTGTAGAGGATGGGGCTTTAAGTTCGGTAAATTTCAATTGTAAATGCCGACTGATTCACAATATCCCTATCCGGAGTACTAGCTAAAAGCCCAGACACGTGTTTCGTCGATTATCTGCCGATGCATAAAACAGCTGCGAGGGTTTCGGTACATCAGTAATCTCCCAGCAGTTGTCAAAGCAGATGATTCCAAAAAGAAACCGGCCTATAACACAAGTCGTCACGTGGAAATTGAGTCACCTAATTGTGTGAAGTTCGCTAAATGGCATAGCTTGTCAGACATTTTGCAGAATTATTCCATCCCCCTGAAGATGGCTGTGGGTAGGTCGACGATAGTAGTGATGGCATCCATGAGCATTCCGTCTAGAGTTCTTGAGCAGCAAATATGACGTCCGAGGTAGAGCGCTGTTCGAGAAATTCCAACAAATCCTTCGCCAAGATTTAGCACTGATATATTTGGTCATTTATTCAAAAATTTCCGTCAACAGGGCTCCTCAGTACTCGCACGCAAAGTAGATAATTCCGCTGAGAACATTTAAATATAATTGATAGGTGCATTTTCTACGCTCCTGGCAGTCGAATATACTTCCATATTTCACAGAACACAGCTCAGTTACTTGATAAGTTCAGGACTACCTTATTCGCAGACACTGATAAAAAGCGTAGACGTCTAGAGTTCTTTAAATGGGATGCAACGGACTGATCCTATCATTTTTTCCATACTTGGGGACAGATGTGTAGGTGGACATTGACTTAAGCTAAGTAAACTGTACTGAATACCTCCTGGTAGATCTAACACGGCCGGTCGCTCCAAGTACATACTGCCGAACTATGACGGCTTGCAACTCCTGTAGTTTTTTGGGCAAAAGTAGCTGATATATGACTAAGAGAACGTTGTTCGAGGTTGTTCTGCCCTTCTGCTATGGTCGATTTAGCTGCTTTAGCAAGGCGAGCAGACAAGAGCCCTACGCTAGTTTCAACGAATTAGAAGTGGTTTTGTTCTGTGTATTGGCTCAAGATCCAAATCACAGTGACGTGGATAGCACATTGCAGGGCGTTCACTTTCAAAACAATACTTATATCCCCTTCCAGATGCAGCCGTTCTAAATTGATGTCCAATTTGCGTGGGACGTGCGTCATCGAGCTTTTTGGAAGCACTATGTGGGTTTCTCTTGATTGCTGGATCGATAGCTGAGTCGGCAAATTAATAGGCGTTCCATGGCTGGTCTATCTCTTCCCCTCTCCCTCTGTGGCAAACTCCTATATTTGACCCATCCCCCTCCACTGCCCTGTTGATTCGGGACGAAACAAGGACGCAGCAAAAATAACGCCTGACGTTTTGATGCATAAAACCTACACGTAGAAGTGCTGTGTCGTTCTTCAGATTGGTGGCGTTAACGTTAGCACCCCATTGGAGGAGCACAGCCATTGCCATGAAGTGTCCCTAAAACACAAAAAGCAGGTCCAAGATTTTGCATAGACTAAGGCATCGTGCCCGCGCAGCATTCGAAGCACGAGGAATCAACAACAGAGAAGTAACAGCCGCCAATCCTCTCGGAGTCGTAAAAAAATAGGGAAGGTAAGTGGGAGACCGGCAGGTCCTAGACATACGGACAGCAATCCACCCACTCATCTGGCGTTAGGCGTTAAAATAGGGGGTCCAGAGCAAAATGAAGTCAAAACGGCAACCCACTCAAGAGCTAACACGATGCCCAAATTTGGCCGCTTGACAGCCTCTGCGCTGCAGGGAAGCAGATCATGATTTTATTTCTAATTTTTACAGGTTTTAGAGAAAGCAAAGATTCCACAAACAGTGCAAATAATGGCAAAGAAGGGGGAGGATCACCCAACTTCTAAAGAAGAACAAAATTTGAGCAGTTTTAGCCCAAAAGAGGCTGACTACTGTATTGGTTACCTCCGACACCTACCGCACATGACTAAATCCGGTCGTTGCGGATTTTTCCGACGGGTGCATAAAGAGATATGAAGTTTGTAAGCAGCATCATACTAACGAGAGTTGCGGGAGGCTTGAACATGGATACGCAAGATAGGTGAAGAGGCGTCACATACTACCGGTTGAACAGACAGAGACACGCCCATGCAGTGTAATGCACATTGGAACTTCAAGATAATGTCAATAAACTAGCAGTGAAATTCAGATAGGCAGAACCATAGAGGTAAGGAAAAGTAACCACTGGCAGTATTTAGGAAAAGGCCTTTTTTCGGCGTAAAAGAAACCAGGAGGAATATTAATGAGAATGCAGAAGACAAGAGCGTCTGCATTCCGTGCCAGCAGGCCACATCCGAACGTGTTTATGCTCTGCAGGGGGCGAAAACCAACAGTACACACACCTGGCATAGTCCGGAATTTTAAAATTTGTAGCAACTTATACTAAAGACCGTGAAGATCGGTAACTAACACAGGCGACCAACCCGCGAAATTCGTGTTAGGTGCTTTGTCGCTTTTTCAACCAGCTGTAAGATAATACCGACTACTCAAGTATCACGCAGGCGCGTCCAGGGTGAGCAGGGTACCTAGCATAAATTTCGAAGGTTGACGCTTCGAATGTATGTGTGTTTATACACACTTGTTGGTTGTGCTGGTCTGTAGTTTGCCATAGTTTACCATATGAAACACTCCTACTATCGAAAATAACGTCTGTGCAAATCCACAAAGTTGCGAAATGTCTGGATACGGAGAACGGTCTTTTTTGACGATACCATCCACGAAGTCTACAACCTCGGGGGGAGGGGTCTAAACTATTTTATCTGCGAGACTTATGACAGATAGGGAGGTGAAACATGTGCCTCTGCAGTCCAAGAGTCAGCCCGGTGAGAAGAACGTTATAATGAAGGTGATATCAAACCATCTCTAGTCTACTGTTGTTATAGCACATCTGATAGATTGTCAAGGGTAACTATTGACACTCTTTGTTGTGGGCTGATGCACCACAAGTTAATCATGACTATTTGGTGCGACCGAGCTTTTTTTGTATATGTATACTGAAGGGTTACAGGCAGAGCCCTTGATGATCCTATTTATGTACAGTGCTTTCGCAGATTCATACTGGGTGATATGCTCAAGCCCCTCGCCTGGCAAGATGGAATTTAATTCTGACTTCTCAAATAATGAACAACACGACCAGAAGAATATTTTACAGCTCCAACCAGGATCTGTAGCTGGCAGCCATCATGACCGGTCTGGTGTCATTGTTCAAGACCTCGCTAGCTCAAGGTCATTCACCCCTCAGCGGGCCGTCCGCAGACGAGCTGACCTGAAGCCCCTCGACCGACTTCAGCTCGGACACAATTGCGTCCACACGGCGTCGAGGCTACCCATGCGCCTTTTGAACGCGCCACCAGCAAAACAGGCCACTGGGACACCACCCCTCGGCAAATGCAACACACTCTGACTGGACACCACTTGAGCTTGGCCCACGAGCCTACAAAAGTGGCTGCCACCACTGTCCCAGAGACTCTCAGGCATGACTGGACGCGGTTAATACCAGCCCTGGCTTCGTCAGTGGCCACTGTCGCCTGAGAGGACAACTCCGGGTTCTGGACACAATAAACCCCTCATTCTGGTGCCTTCTGGCTTCTTCCAACACTAGGATTTGTTCTGATTATGGTAGCACACACTTACACCGCATAACCACCACAGATCTCTCCGCGAACACCCTTGAAAGTTAAAGGAAATAGGTCGGGCATGGCAGCCTTCTGTGCTCTTGTAAATAACTGTGCGAAAATGAAACTCTGTTCCCACCATTCTGATTGATGCGGGGGGTGGGTAAACGAGTGCGCAATTCTTCAGGGCGACATTTACAGTAGGTGGGCTAAGTCACGCAATGTTAACCGAAATTCCGAGATGCGTTTCCGTTTCGAAAAGATTAATTTACTAGGATCGCAAAACTAATCAACGTGCAGCGTAATTCTATAATAATTCAGTTACCTCAGGATGCCGGCTTTCGAACAAACTTCTATCCGGCTGCATGCAAAAGCCATACTCTGTAAAAAAACGACTACTTATGTAGCATGCGTTTTCCCATTGATTTTCGATTCCCTTAAATATTCAATTGTATCTCATGGAAAACGTGCATAAAAGTATCAATTCTCTCGTTCATTCGGTAGAAAATTACATCTACCAATTTTGTACTCGAAGGAAGGGTGTTGTTCGGTTTTCAAAAACTTTTCCAATTCCCGAATAATTTCAAATCCGACATGCACGTACACTTGCATTCAAGGTTTACAAACTACAAACTATATATTTTCTGCGTACTGAAAACTATACGTTTCTCTACGGTATAGGGTTCATATAATTTAGCAGTGGGTTTGAGCGATATTGTTAACTTTACAAGCCACATTGGTAAGTGCAGAGACATGAGGTTTTACGAATGGCCATTTTTTTCAGGTTTTGAGGTCCTTTGAGGGAAACATAAGTGTTGAACCTTTGAACTGCCTGTTTGTTACAAGAAAGCGAATTATATCAAAAATTTGAAAATGGAAACATCAAACAGTAACAGACGTATTTCGAAACCAGTCAGATAAATGAATTGTTCCAAGTGTTAAAAACATTAGCATTACTAAACGTGCTGTACAGTGGTCACTCTATGCATAATTGGTGCGTTCTCAGTTTCCGAGGGAGACGAATTGAATGCCAAAACTCACATTCAACGGTATTAAAAATATCCGATAAGAAACTTTTTAAAACCGGATTATATCCTTCGTTCGAGCATAAAACTGGAAGACGTAATTTTCTACCAGATGATTAAAAGAATGGATATTTTTATACATGTTTTGCATAAAAAATATAATTGCATTTTTTAAAGACGTCGAAAATCAATGAGAAGAATGCATGCTACATAAGAAGTCGTTTTTTACAGAGTATGGTTTCTGCATGCAGTCGGAAAGCAGTTTGTTAGAAAGCCGACATCCTGAGGTAACTGAATTATTAGAGAATTACGCTGCACGATAATTAGTTTTGAGATCCTACTTAATTAATCTTTTCGAAACGAAAACGCATCTCGGAATTTCGATTGGCATTTCATGAGTTAGCCCACCTACTGTATGTCATGTGGGCACGATACCTTATCTACTGCAGTAACATTTCCCGTCGACATTTACTATGAACAGGGGCATATCTGTAATCTGCAATTCTGCCATCCTACTATCTCTTAAGAATCTCGCCAGCTTCAGGGCCTAGGAGCCTGTTTGATAAGCGCTGCCTGCCAGAGCCCATTTGAGGCAGGCAGCGCGCCGTCAGCAGTTGCATGCCCCAATGGAGCATGAATTCGAGCAGGAACCCGGACGATCAAGTTCTGCTCCTCTTGGGATCCGCGGCGGAACCGGCGATGATTAAACAATGGCATGCTGTAAAGGGAGTAGGACTGCGTACTTATCAGTATCTGGCCTCTCTAGTACCACCGGAAACTCGGAAATGTACCTTCGAATAGAAAGGATTTCTTAGGTGAGGTTGTAGTGGTGATTATCGTGCCGCGCAATCTCAATATATTTCAGTCACGCCAGGATGCCAGTTTTTGAGTGGACTTCTCTTCGGCCGCCTGCAATGTGACAGTTAGACCGTCGACATCAAAGGTAGCCACCGTGTGCTCCACAGCAGGGTAAAAGCAGGGGCGGCGAATTGCGCATGAATTAGTTTATGGTGATATAGCAGAATTGCGCTGCCTCTACCGCACAGAAAGTATGCAGCATGTAGATTGGAAACCCCCAAGTGCAAGTGCAAAAGCTGGTCGGGTTTAAAAGGCATTCGGTCGGCAAAAAGTTTTTTTTAAAAACCGAAAGACACCTTTCTCTCGAATATGAAAGTCAAAGAGGACGTAGTTTGCTACAAAGTGAGCACAATAAAAACTGGTAGGGGGAGCTCACCGATCGTTGTTACGGAACTCACTTGTTCCGTTGTGTCTTATGGGCTCTCTCTCCAGCCCAACCATCACCCGCACAGCGGCGCATGATATAGACAGAAAGTTAATTCCGACAAAGATCAGGGGGACTGGAATGGCCATTTCTGGTTTATTAGACGCCTTCAGCCAGTCATACCCAACCCCGTATTGTGGAACACCCGAGGCTCGAACTCGCGACCTGTTAGAAGTCCACGCCTCTAACCACTGGGCCACGAGCCCGTTGCCCTACCATTGCACATTCCCGATCGAAAACCGACAGGGCAACGGGCTCGTGGCCCGGTGAGTAGAGGCGTTGACTTCTAACAGGTCGCGAGTTCGAGCCTCGGGTGTTCCACAATACGGGGTTGGGTATGACTGGCTGAAGGCGACTAATAAGCCAGAAATGGCCATTCCAGTCCCCCTGATCTTTGTCGGAATTAACATACAATAAAAAGTATTTCTGTGTGCCTTCTATAAAATTGACTTGAATTTGCAGGGTCATCGAAAATCAGTAGCGAATATTCCCACAACTTGAGGAGTCATTCTTACAGAACGGGATTTTAGTAGGCGGCCGGAAGGAGGCTCATTCAAATGCCGGTACCCTGACGTGGCTGAAGCGTCGTGAGATTATATTGTATGACAATCACTATTACAACCTCACCTAGGCAATCCGTTATAGACGAAAATACATTTCTGAATTTCGGTTAACATTTCGTAGGATGGCCAGACGCTGCAAGTCTGTGCGGCTGAACTTGTGTATAAATCTGTAGGGGAGGGGGAAGGGGGGAGGGGGCGGGCAACGACAGACGGCGTGGATATGGGAGCGGCTTATAGCAACAGCAGCGGTCTTGGGCACACACACACGGCAGGGGCTGCGAAGCGGGGCAAACAGATGAGGAGCAGGCACGAACAGATGGCCGCCGGCGCGAGCAATAACACACATACCGTATCGGCGGCGGCAAGGAGGGCAGTGGAGCCTGATTGTGAACGAGCATCCACCTCAGCACCGTGACGCAACAAAATGCCCAATATGTCGGCAAAACCTACACGCGGCAAAACAGACAGTGAACAAGTGTACCTCCACGGTGTAGTGGGTTTGCGAAGCGACGCCACGAAATGGATTACAGCAAAGGCTGGAGCTGAATGCGAAAGTTATTACAGACAAAGACAATGGAGACTGGGATGGCCATTTTTGGCTTAGTAGCTGTCGTCAGTCGTACACAACCCCGAAGTGTGGAACACCTGGGGCTCGAACTCGCGACCTTTTAGCTAGAAGACCAACGGCTCTAACTACTGAGTCACGGGCTCGTTGTCCTGTCGGTTTCGATCAGGAATATACAGTGGCGGAGGGGCGCTCACCGAGCATTCTTGCGGAACTCACTCGTTCCGTTTTGCCTTACGGGCTCTCCCTCTCTCGAGCCCAACCAGCAGTCGCACAGCGGCGCGTGATCTAGGCAGTATGTTATTACCGACAAAGATAAGGGAACGGTCGGTGAGCGCCCCCTACCATTGTATATTCCCGATCTCAACCGACAGGACAACGGGCTCATGACCCAGTGGTTAGAGGCGTGGACTTCTAACTAACAGGTCGCGAGTTCGAGCCTCGGGTGTTCCACACTTCGGGGCTGGGTATGAATGGCTAACGACGGCTAATAAGCCAGAAATGGCCATTCCAGTCTCCCTTGTTTTTGTCGGTATTAACATTCCGTCTATATCATGCGCCGCTGTGCAGCTGACGGTTGGGCTCGAGAGAGAGCCCGTAAGACACAACGGAACGAGTGAGTTCCGTTAGGACGATCGGTGAGCTCCCCTTCGCCACTAGAGGCGAATGTTGTTGTAAAGGGTGGGTTCGAGCGTGAGCACATATATGGCTCAGCAGTGTGCATCACCACCTGCTGTTGTTGCTGTGTTATTACTGGATTTCAGAGGGTACTCCAGCCATACACCAAGTCATAATGGATGTGCTGAACGGGTGGCGGAGGTACGCGTTAAACGGCTAAAAGTGTTATACTAATGAAAACAATGCTGCTGTGCTTGGGCAAGAAGTTGCTCCTCTCCGTATCACTGGCCCTCAGAAAATTCAACTCAAGCCTGCAGACCACAGGCTTCCTGGTCGGCTGAAATCCAGCCCCGTAGTGGTTGACAGGATGCCGATGACACGAAATGACGTGGAGGGATTCGCTCGTGTGCTTTCTGGATTCTAATGTGGGCGTCTGCGCCCACCACTCCGGAGCACTAGCCCGCGGTTTTAGGAGCATGCAGTGGGTGAAGTCTTGTTGGGTGGTAGCCAACAATCCGCGTATCGCGACACTGCCATGATTTGTGACCTGTTTCTACATAACCGATATAGCGAACCTGCGTTCAGCCACACCTAGAGGCATTCCAAATTTATGGTACGCGGTCGCTCTCTCGTCGGACCTGAGCGCCCACGCAGTGTCTGTCGATTGTTTCACAGTACTCTCGAAATTCACAATTTTCGGGCGGTGTCGCGAAGCGTTTAGACAGGGCGCTTGGGGAGATGCCAACCGGCGCGGTTCATCTCATAATCAGTCGCCCTGGCCTGGTCTTGTCGTTAGAACACAAAGTGTGTGTGTGAAGAGAGTGTGAGATCAACACTGACCATGCCTTATGGCTATTTAATGTGTCCCCACAGGCATGTCCTGTAGTATTGGCAAGAATGATGCGTAGCACTGCACCACCACCACCAGCGTCACAAAACACTCACGATACTCTATTAGTTGACTTTCTGTTTACCCAGCTAGGTTTCACCCGCGTGCTCCTCGAACGATAGGAACAGAGGAAAGACTCAGCCCAGCTGCATATCGCTCGGCCTGTCCACGGCAGCCGGGTAGTGCAATGGCCAAATGGATCACAAACGTATATAGGTACGAAAACCTCTAGTTGAAGGTAGAGCTAATGTCCATAGTTCGGCTCAGGAAGACAGAAAATGCCTGACTGGAAAGTTCAAAATTGAGTCCTTGTCAGATATCAAGTGTAGTCCGTTTTCCGTCAGGACACAAATAAAATGTGAAATCCTATGTTAGGCGGTGTGCATCGAGCATGATCGGGTTGACTTGCACTCCCAAACGCCCACCTTTCTAAGGGAAATGCAAGGAGTCTAAAGTAATATTGGCATACATGAGGGGAACGGGCTCTAGCAGAAAAACGAACATCTCACCTTTGCGGGCCGCAATTGAGAGTATTCTGGGCTCCGTGAGCACCTTTAAGTCTGGTGGAGTCGGCAGGGATAGGAGGTTAATGACTTCGTCTACATTCCCTTCAGACACGGCATAACGCAGAGCTGTCACTGGAACGGAGAACACATACACACAAAAGTGCATTAAATGACTGAAAAGACGCAAAATCAGGATCAAATCACAGAAGTTCGCGTCATTTAAGTGTAATTACCTCTCAAAATGGTTACTATACGGTGCAGAAATATAGGCAAAAGTGATATAAGATCCACTTGGCGACATCAGTCCCTCCTAAACGGGCTTACCCCCTAGACATTGGCACGAACTTAGCAATGACATAGTCTAAAGCCACCGAAAACTGTAGCTTGTTTACCTTTTCACGCAGTGCGCAGTTTAGCATACAACAAAACTGAGTAATCAAGGAGGGCAAGTGGAGGGTAGTTAGCTAGGATTTGCGGTAGAAAGACAACAACGGGACGTTTTCGTCTTCCTAGACAGAAGCTTGCTTGCCATTGTCTTTACCGGTCTTGAGGTTCCCTCAAAATGGGATTTGTTGACGTCTCATTAGAACGTAGCGATAATCCCAAAACGAAAGTCTGCAAGAGCCAGTGTATCTAAAGAAATAATCAATGGTATATTTCTTGAAACGTCGAACAAAACGAACTTAGCTCAAATGCTAGGCGGCTCCCCCTAAATCTGATTGGCTGTCGTCCCAGTAGAACAGTGGAACTGAACCTTTGTTGAAAACTGTGAAACCGGCTTTACTTCTGGGAACCAGGGGTGAGGAAGGAGCTTAATGCACAAGCGATTTATGCCCTCACACTCTGATTGAGGATGGGCATGGCGGGTGGTAATTCGGCTTTGCGACCGTGTCGGAGGATGACCACTGCGCAGCACAAGCAAAAACCCCAATTTTTATTCAGCGTCTCTAATGTGCACGTCGTAGTTAGTCCGTCTCAAGCAATGACGATCATCACTGTGCCGGGGGAGGGAGGCCCGGAGGGCGCCGACCGGAAGTCACGTGAGCGGCGTAGCACACTGTCTCACGGACGTGCCTGCAAGGCCGAAAACACCACACCTGAGCAACAACGACTTACCAGTCCGACATCTGACGAGGGGGGGAGGGCTGACGAGCACGCTGACTTAGCGGCAACCACGAGAGCCGCGAAGGGGGCACAAGCCACGTAAGTCCACCAATGGTTGAAATCAGAGAGGCCAGAGCCAACTGACTGCAAGCAGGCTAGCCAACGTACGTGCGTTGAGCACGGTTATAATACGAGGCAGGCGGCAATGCTGAACAAATCAAGACCAGCAGGGAAAGCCCGCCGTTATCAGCCAGGACAACGAGCCCGTGGCTCATTGGTAGGGCGGTCGACTCAATGACCGGAAAACTTAGGTTCGAATCCCCGGTGGTTCACAATTGGGATTGGGTATGTTGGGCTGGTGACAGCTGATAAGCCAGAAATGACCATTCCGGTCTCCCTTGTCTTTATCGGTATCACCTTAACTATATATATCACTTATAACTGCCAGCGAGGGTTCTAGTATGAGCCCCAAGACAACAGAACGAGCGTGTTCCGTAACTTGATTGGTGAGCGCCCATCTGTCATAATACATAATGTACTGGAAGACGGGCATCCCAAGAAATGGAATGGAAAATAAGCAAGATTCTTCGGGAAGAAAATAACCTTTAATGCATACATTTTCGAGACTGGTTCCCCAGCTCGTTGTCAGACTACCGGTATATGTACAAAAACAGGTAACTATTTAAACTGCATCGAAAAAGTGATTCTATTGTTGGCCGAAGCCTGCGCCAATGTGCGACAATGGTTTTTCGTTTTCCCCGCGGCATTGGTTGTGCTCGCCATCACCTGTCCTTGAGAAATATGTATCTGGCATCTAAATCGATATGCCCATTAATGCATGCTTCATCTGAGTGCATTGCCTCCAGGAATTCGCGTCCTCTGCTTATTGGGCAGGTGCCAACAATGCGAGTGTTCTCCCATGCAAATTTGTGTCCAGTGTGCATAGTCACCTGGGATATATGATCTCGTTTCTGCACTGCTAACTGGTGCTCATTTATGTGGATTGAGGCAGATTTTCAACTCAGGCCACAGCAGACGGCACCACAATCGAAACATGGGATCTTGCAGACAGCATCTTTTCTATCGAGACAGCTAACACTGTCCTTAGTGTATACAAGCTGTGTACGCATGGTGGTTGTAGGTTTGTGTGCTACTTGTATCTGATGCCTTTTCAGCTGGTTTTCGACGAGCCCAGATGCATTTTCAGGTATGGCAGAGTCCGCCAGATGAGTGTTTTTGGTGCCTGGGTGACCGTGGTTTTCGAAATACCTTTCTGTTTAAGCTCATGGTTCATGCAATGGCGTACAAAGTCTCGCGAGTAGCCGTTGTTGGAAAATAAATTGAAGAGGTATCTCATTTCTGCTTGATAACTTTCTTAAGCAGAGCAATGTGTTTTAGCTCGGCTTGGCAGGCTGTGGACAGTACTCCTCTAATGAGAGACGGGATGGTTACTCTCAAAATGTAGGATGACCGCGGAGTATGTTTCTTTGCGATTAACTGAAGTGTGAAGGGATCCATCAGTTTTTCGGCATACGAGGACATCCAGAAATGGGAGTTGTCCATCAACCTCTGTTTCAAAAGTGGGCGGGAATACAGTGTCGCAACACTTAGAATTGTCTATTCCCCCACCAGCCTGTCTTACGGGCGGACTACTACTACTACTACTACTACTACTACCACCACTAATACTACAACTACTACTATCACCACCACTACTACTGCTACTACTACCACTACTACCGCTGTTACTACTAATACTACTACCACTGGCGGGAATACAGTGTCGCAACACTGAAGAAAACTTTTTCCCCCGTCTACCACCACTGATACGGCGAATACTACTAATAATCCTACTATTAGTACTACTACTACTACCACCGCCACCACGGCTGCCAATGCTACTCTACCAACGCTTACAGTATGGGTAACTAACTGCAATAATACTAGCATCAGTAACGGAGTGTTGCGACACTGGTATCCAACCCGAAAGTGAACTCGATTCGTGGAAATGTGGAGTTAAGATTCCTGTGAGGCAGGTCTAATTGTTTTTTCTTGGCAACGACAAATGTGTCATCAACATAGCGCAGCAATAGTCGTGGGTTAATTTTAGGAAGAGCTACAGACTCCAGTTTCTACATTATGGCTTCTGCTAGAAAGCCAGATATAGGCGAACACATAGGAGCACCATTCAGTTGCCGATAACATTGTTTGGCAAAAGAAAAGTTGGCTTCTAGACAAACATAAAGTAGTTGGAGAAGGGCGTCGGCAGGCACATCAATGGTGTAGACCTGAAGGTGTTATTCGGTGCAGCGTCTCGCTAAATCTAGTGGAATCGAGGTGAAGAGGGAGACTACATCGAATGAAACCATTATCTCGTTGGTTGCAACATTCACTCCTTTTAATTTGTCCAGGAACTCATTTGAATATCGAATGGAGTTCTCAAAGTTCTTTGTAAGTGGATGTAGATGGTGAAATAGCCACTTAGAAATCTTGAAGTTTGTTGCACCGATTAGGGAGATTATCGGCTGCAATGGAATACCCATTTTGTGAACTTTAGGAAGTCCATATATCTTGGCAATTGGGGGGTTCGTCTTGTTTAAGGGATTTGGCCAGAGGTCCTAAGATTAATTTCTCTCCTATAAAGCGCTTTAGTGTTTTTCCAATGTGTGAATTCTGTGATTTTGCGGGGTCATCATTCAGGGGTTCGTAGGTGGATTTGTTCCTTAGTAGTGTCATCATCTTCTCTGTTTAGTTAGTCTGTCTTGTTCTTTGTGGTGGTGGTGGTGGTGGTGGTGGTGGTGGTGGTGGTGGTGGTGGTGGTGGTGGTGGTGGTGGAGCCTCCTTTTCCAGCGGGCGGAAGGATGCTGTTTTCATCTGTTTTAAGTGCACTGATTGCTTTATTTTCATCGCACAGCATCAGCGCACCCCAGGACAGTGATTGTCATCGTAATTTGCGATGGAGAATCTACAGAGTACTATAAATGACAGGATTGACAGGAAAAGGTTAAGGCATGCGTAGTAGTCGGTCAACAACGGAGACACTGAGGACTCACACAAGAGAGCAGGAGAAAGATGGGCAAACTTGTCCGACAGGTGGGGCTGGATGGTCAGGTTGGCGGGTTTGGAGGCAGTTCATTCAATTGAGACCGAAAAAGGGGCGGGAAAACACGATTAAATAAGGAGAAATAGTGCAGCAAAGTGGGGCTGGTAAAGAAGGGGCAACTGCCATCAGAATGAAAAGCTCATAGAGCCTCTACTCGCGAGCTACCCTAACAGTTTTCCATCCTGGATACTCCTTGGAGGTTTGTTTCAGCCATCGGGGTCCCGGTGGGTAGCCGCTTCAGGCATACTGACTTCATGTCAAGCCGCCAAAGTGCAGTGATAATATAGCGAAAATTGACACTGCTAAAGATCTGAACTAATAGCGTGCAGTGACAATGGGATAAAAGTCAAACACCCGTACCTTCTATTCGAGGCCGACGGTAACCCAAGTCCTGCATAAGTGACGCAAGGAGCCAACCTGTGGATGCTCAAGTCAGAAAAACGAAAATCTGCCCAGTGACCCCCTACGGGAAGGACGTTTCGGAGGCGACAGAAAGAATTCCTAAACCCATAAACTGCAACCCACCATCCAAAAGAAAGTGGTGAGGTCCAAAGAGCCGGTACCAGCAATGCGAAAATTCGCCGTGATCTACAGCATAAGATGCTGAGTTGCGACGCACGGCAAGCTGGCCGAACGGGAAAGATTTTGGCATATAACTGAATAAACAGCGGCTGACAATCAACGGCGAGGATAAACCAACTTTGTCCATGTCGACGTGCAACGGGAGAGCCATACTTTGCATTTTAGAAGGCGAGGGCCATCAGTGGAGTCAATTAGAAGATGGTCAGGCAGGTGATCGACTGACGGTGAGCCGGGCCATGGGCTCACATTTCGTCTAATAGGAGATGATCGGAACGCTCAAGACGCCGTGACAGGGTCAAAAACGCAAACGGGTAAAAGAAAGAGTGCTTTCCCAGCACCGGAAGGGGACAGCACAGGCCACGCTCAATATGGCTCGCGCGACGACAATGAAGTCGTGTCGCTGACCAACAGGAAAGGCGTCCAAATCGCACGACACAGAGTGAGGGACCAGCAAGCGAACAGCCGTTGTGCTGATCATTATGGATATGCTGAAACAAGGGGTTTCGCGGACTCCACAGTTAACGGCCGCGCAGAAGACGGAAGGAGTCAGCTAACGGCAAACCAGCTAGGAGACACGCGGCTAGTACACAACACCTCCTACCACTCCCCCTCCTCCCAAAAAGAAGGCATTCTTCCTCCGTCTGATGACTTTCTTCGCCAGAGCGGTGGATTTTAGCTCCATTTTGTGAATCGTTGGTGGAATTTCGTCTTTGAGAGGTGGAATGGCTGCCCTCACAATGTAGGATGGCGTCTAAATATGGCTCTTTGTGATAAACTGTGTGCAGTGGTCTACCAGTCTTCCCATGTACGACTAAACCTAGGAATGGGCGTCGTTCATCAACCTCCGTTGCAAAAATAAATTCCATTCCCGAAAATTCAAAGATCATTTTTAGTTGGTTCTTTTTTACGATAACAACTATAACGTAGACATAATTTCTGACTAGCTGCGGTAAGATTTGTAACTTCTAATTTCTGCATTACGGCCTCTGCCAGAAAGCCAGATACTGTTAAAACCACAAGTGCACCTTTTAGTTGCAGGTAGTGCCACTTAGCGGAGAAAAAGTTCTATCTTAGACAAATAGCCAGACGTTGAGGTCGAGAGCTCTTCAGTGCACAGCTTTACTTTAACTCAAAATTGGTACAGCTCTGGTCATGCTCGATGTCACGGTTTGAACTTCTCCGCGCACCACAATCTGCGGCAACAGATCTTGACAGCTCGGCCCGCTCTCTTCTCCGGCGACGGATACCGAATACCAAAGGTCTAAGAGCCCCTTGCGTGCCTTAACGAACTGTTTTCAGCTTGCTTCCTTCGAAACCTCCAGGTGGGCAGCCGTAGAGAACTGACCGGACAGATGCATAGTACACGCGGATCTTCGCGGCGATGGAGATGTCGTGTCGGGTCCCAAGACACTTTTTAAAAATTGCGAGAACCCTGCAGGCAGTAGCGATTCGGGAAACAATGTCCTTTCACCGTCTATTCGGCAGCCGCCTCGCCTCGAAGTAGGTGAAGCTATCTACTTCTTCAGGCTGACAACCAGTAATTCTGAACTGGTCATGGATGCAGCTCTAAAACACTGGTCTTCCTAGCGTTTATAGGGAAACTGACGGGTTTAGCGACTTCATTCACTCGCGACACCACAGACTGTAAATCAATAAAACTTAAGCCTAGCAGGACGATATCGTCAAAATACTCAAGGTTAGCCGGAATTTGGGTGCAAACACAAAAACTCACTTTGACCCAACTGTGAAAACTTCGGCGCCTCGGTGGGATTCGAACCCACGACAGTAAGGGGAAGGCTTTAGTACAGCCAACGCCCTAACCACCTGAGCTACGAGGCCCCGCCAGACAACGAGAGTTTAAGCACATTTGGGTCAAGTTACCCGCCCAACCTACTACAACGTCTTTAATCCACCAAATCTGGTACAGCAGGTTGACTGCCCAGGCAGGATTTCCCAAGTAATTCACCTAGAATCCACCAGATGACTACCAGGCTCACGTACTTCAGAGGTGTCTTGGCAGATTTCAAATGAATCACTTTGACCCAACTGTGAAAAACTCGGCGCCGGGTTTTTCACAGTTGGGTCAAAGTTAATTATTTGAAATCTACCAAAACACCTCTGAAACACAATATCGTCAAATTCTTGCAGGGTCCATCTGCGAATCCAGTCCGGATTGTAGTTGGCCAGAATGGGTGACATGGTTACAACCTTGTTGAACGCCAGGTTGGATATCGAACGGTTGAGACAGATTAATATAGACCAGAACTCGCGCAGTGACGGTGCGATAGTAGATCTTGATCATGGCGATGATACTTTCAGGGGCACTATTTACTTCCATTATCCATCACAGTAATTCACGATAGAAGGAAACTGACGCAGCAGCGAAGCCATCAAAGCAGATGACCGTCCGCTGCCGGTAGCCACGGCGGGATTCAAGAATGGGCCTCATTGTGAATATCTGGTTCGCGCATCCACGCCCAGCTCGGAATCCGGTTTGGTTGGGCATCGTCCTAGAGTCGCGCACATACTGTAATCGTCTGAAATAGACAACAGTAAAGACCTTTACTGCAGCGTCGACGAGGCCTATGCCGTGGTGGTCCTCGCACTTTGTCTTATTCTCTTTTTGAAGGCAGGCATAAGGGTATTCGAGTCCCAACCACTAGGAACTACCTCATCTCTCCATGATTGTTCAATCACCCCAGATTGTCGGCAGAAGACTCGTAGATTTCAGTGGGAATACCGTCCTCTATGGGCGCCTTGTTGTTGTGCAGTCCCTATTGCATTGGCAGCTTCTCCCACAGGGGGGTCGCACGACACTGCATAGGTTGGAAAAGGATAAAACGCCGTTGCAAAGGAGAGCGGGGTGTGCCGGGTTGCTCATCAAAGTTGAGAAGGCACTCGAAGTGCCCACGCCGGCGATCGACCTTGGCCGAGTTGTCAGCAACAAAGCCGCCATTCACATGGCGAACAGTCACTAGGTGTAGAGGACTCACCACTAATTTAGCAGATAATTTAGTACAGTTTTCGAGGGTCACCAACATTTTAGACCGCTGTTTTAAGCCCAATATTTCTGCCAGCCATTACTAGCTGACCTTGAAATCATTTTCCGGAGTTGGCATAAGGAAGCATCACTTCGGGATGTGGTTCGAGCCGTCTGGGCAGACAAATGCAAGGTCCTTCCGCTGGTCCAGTCACTGCGGCGCCGCTGTGTGAATTCAAAAATTTTGTCAGCTGCCCCATGGACTGATGACTTCAGTAATGATTACTAACTACTGCTTTCTCCTTCGGCTCGGGTGGTAAAACAAGACCGGATTTTTCTGCTCAAAGACTCGGCGGTACCGGGTTGTTGTAGTTTTGCAGCACCAAGACGGCTTGCAGATATTTTGGGTCCAGATATAAGGAAAACTTTCAAGCGTGTGCGGACGAGAACATGGTCCGACCCATGGGGGTTGCCGGTTTTAGCACCATGTATTACTTTGCTGCCGTGAACCTGTCTGCGGCACCTTGAGACAATCAGAATGTGGTCGGTCTGGCTAGGTATAAGGACGTTATTTGAATGTGAGGTCAACAGATGGTTGGGGTGGTGCTGAAAGCATGTGCTTGGAACAGTCTGTTCTGATCAAAAAAACTGCAACATTCTCTTATCGTTGTCGCATCAGGAACCACACTAAAAGCATCCAAAAAATTAACTGCTGGGGAGCCAATGGGCTCAGTCCAGCCAGTCCAGGCTCCTTGTCTCCTCAATGAAGGTTAAAAAGGTCTCTTCAAGTGATGAGTTGGCGAAATAGGTACCTATAAACATTAAAGTCTGGTGCACAGGGTAAACAGAGTGAACTGCATAAATTTAATACATCCAGGAACCGTCGAATCACTCTGATTAAAAAAGCGGGTAATACTTCTGGGAGTAGTATTTTTCTCCAGAAAAATGTTATAAGACTTATCCAACACAGTACTGACAAAGGTAAAGGAGACTGGGATAGCCATTTCTGGCTGACGACGGCTAACAGGCCATTCCCTCCGGACTTTCATTGGTCGCTATGTGACTGCCTACGAGGGCTCTAAATTGAGCTGTGACATGCAATGGGACGGGCATTCTCGGAGACCTGATTGGCCAACAGTTTTGCAATTTGTGGGTGGGCGATCAGAAGTCTGTATGTCTCATCGTCTCTAAACGGTTATGTAATCTGCTCGGCAGTCTGTCTTTTACAGAATAGCTGTGGAACGGTTTCCCGGGTAGGTAGAACGATGGCTTCATCTTTTTAAGTGAATCCAATGTCTCCTTGCTGCGAAGACAGCGTTAAAATTTTTCCTTCTTCCTCAAGGTTCACCCAACACTAGTGCAAATTATGAACCGCTTCTCCACTGTGAGGTCGCTTGAAGTTAAGATGGATTCAGAGCTGGTCGGGAAATCTAACTAGAGCTGGAAGAACTGCATTTGGTCTCTATTAACAGCATGTTGCTCTCCGCGGCCATCATAACTTTTCAAGTTCCGCGTAGAGAATCAAACAAGTGGATAGGAAGTCGATCATGGTGTAATTGTATGTGCTGTTCTTTGGGGTTGCGAAGCCGATAGTCGGCATCAGTTTTGAACGGCTAAAGCATCTGTAGGTCGTAACGAACTGCGCCTTGAATGCCTCCGTATGACTTAATGCAGGCTTGGTTCAGACATTTGGCCAAAGCCCTGTTGCTTTGGCATCGATGTGACAAGTACGATTGCTCTTGCGCCGGACTTTCGAGAACTGCAAGACACCTTTTCCATAGGCAAACTCTAAGCAAGACACTAACCTCGAAATTCATGTACACGTATCAAAAGACAGGCATCTCACGAAATTTAACCATAAAGGGTCCAGATTCTTTGGTAATTAAAATAAAATGTGCAAAATTTCGGGAATGGTTGTCCAGCCTGTCGTCAGACGGCAAGCAGAGTACAGACACACAAACGCACGGCGCAAGAGGGTCACGCGTTTTCAATCTGCAAATGAACGCGGCCTGTCGCAACTTAATGCCATAGAAGCCTGACATCAAGGGGGACTAACCTCGACAGGAAGGAGTAGATCTGGTAGGACGGGAAGTACCACGGAAAAATTTGCAACTGAAAGGGAAGATGAGTCACACAGAAGGGCTTACGCTGAATCTCAACCTCATCCTTTGTAGCCGGAGGAGCGCTTTTCTTAGTTTCAGTGGGTTTTTCCATGACGGCTTCGGCTGCATTTTCAATAAGCGAAGTCTTTAGCACCTGCAGATGGGAAACAGAAAGGAAGCAATTGAAGCGCCTTTCACCGGCTTTTATTCGGAGCCTTACGCGAGGCTTTGGAGAAAAACTGGTGGTCAACTAAAAACATTTGGCTCTGGAGTTTGAAGAGGAAAACTGAAAATTCTGGGAAGGCTGCATTACGCCGAGTGCCATAAATAATTTCGTTTTTTTCGAGGACTGGTAGACAACATAGAGGACTTTCATCGAAGATATGCGACTTACAGCGTTAGAGGTTGAGGTTTTTCGTGAATTTGGTGACCTCTTGTCCTCCTGAAAGAAGAAACAGCGACTTGTAATTCCCGAACAAGTGTGGAAAACAATCAATGTGAAGTAAGAGTCTTGTGATTTCAATTAAAAAGTGCCTAACTACTAGGATTCGGGTGGTCAGGATGCAGGGTCAGTCACTATCCCGGATTTCATGACAATAGATGGGCCAGGACTGGATATCCCAACCGTCCAGAAGGATATTAACGGCACTCAAAGTGATATCAACCGCTGTTCAGCAAGAATTTGAGCTACAGTCTCCAGGTCCAGTTCCGTCCTAAATGTAACTAGAGTGGTGGCAGTATGGTGCGGCCACCATGCCACTACTTACAAGTAATAATCGAACCCAGTTGATTATCAGAAGTTGAGAACAGCGACGGACAGTTTATTCACAATGCACAGAATGAGCAGATCGCTGTCAACAAGCGGAGCCTTAGAAGTCACTGGAAGCGTCTGTAGTGTTGCGCGCGTGCGTCTTCGTGTGGTGAGCGATTTTCGGTTTTCTGGTGTTCTACTTGAAGGCGACTGTCAGTTCAATGCAAACTAACTGACTAACAAATTCGGTTCTATGGCAGGTGTGTTTACACATGACCAGTTCTAGCGGCTCCCCAGGCTTGGAGTCGACTGTCACGTCATGGCGGACGCCGGGAGTAAGGTCGCTAGAAAATGCGGTTATGCCACACCCGGAGACCGCATTGCATCCCGAGACTGCTTATGAACGTGCCTTGTAAAATGAGGCAAAGTAAAGTAGGGGATGCAAATTGCAGAGATTAACCTAGACGGTCTGAGTGAGGCGCACAAGTAAGAAATGTTTATTCCTGTCTCCCCTGTTTTTACTAATGAAGCATTTTTCTTTTCTTTCCTCAGCTCGTCCTCTTACCAACAGCTGGTGTACACCCGTCTTTGTGTAGCTTGCGGGGATTTCATCGTGCGTCGGGCAAGCTGGTAGGCCGCCCGCCTCGGCCGACAAGGCCACTTGAGGCGTCTCTGCAGTTCTGCACGTTCGTCCACGTGCCGTGCGGTGTAGTGTTGTTATTGATGTATCCCGAGGGCCTATCTTTGCTAGCTCAGACTCAAACTTATTGACAACCTGTTAACTCTACATAGCTGTGGTGTAATGGGCGAGGTGCTGTCTTGCTCGACAGTGCCTGGACTCGAGTCTCTGCATTTCTCGACGATGTCTACCAGTTATTGTCCTGAGGAAAAAATTGTACTTTTACAACCGACTAATTCAAGCAGCTGCCTAAATTCGAAGTTGCTTAGAAGCTGAGTGAGTTCGCTATGCGCCTCCGAATAGATTCCCTCTGCGTGTACAGGTGGTGGCGCCAAGTAAATGAGGCGGGTTGCCTGTGAGCTTGGCCGACGCGTGACGAATGACTACCCAAAACAACGATTGCAAACGGATTTCAAAAACCGCAACTTGTATAGTGTCCTAGGATAGTTCGTTCGGATATCGCATATAGAGGTGTTGCATGGGATGATTGGCGAAAGAAGATGATGAGTCAACCACTGTGACATACGCATAAGAAATAGGCAGAAACTGCCGAACAGAGTAAAATGCTGTTAAGCATACTGTTGAATAGAAAAGGGCGGTTAAATGGACCGTCGAACAGGCTTCGCATGGACATAGAGGTCTTTATGTTTGACTCCACCATACCGACAGGTCGCATCGCACAAGTTCCTAGGGAGCAGGTAGGCGTTGCCAACACAAGCAGACAATGAGTTATATGTCAGTGCCAATAATTACTTCGAAAATGGTAGTCTTAAGCACAAACAATCTCAGTCATGTTGAATTGAAAGCTAAAATATGTAAGAAATGCCATCGAGCGTCATGGGAAGACCTATTGAGTGTCGAGGCTAGACGCGCTTGTGGAAATGCTGACACGAGAATCCAGATAGATAATAGTGTTGATTGAGCCTACTCAACATATTTCGTACATAATCGCACGCTCCAGTACATGTTTCCGGCATCGCACCGGACATCTACTTGCCCGATATTTCAGCAGTTGTTCTGCAGACAGCCAAACGAATACATCTATAGAAGCTCAATGAAGTCTATGCATAATGATTAAAAGGCCGAGGTCTTTGAGTCAGATCATGTTCTCGTCTACACACGTTTCATATCCACCCCTCCATCGACAGCGAAAATCCACACTACCCCACGCTCTGGCGTCGTATATTACCTTGGCCCAGCATACCCGAGTATCTGGAAGCAGAAGTCCGGCCTCGTACAGAGGCCCATGATGCAGAGGGCAGCTGAGGGCGTTCATTGTTGATGTCAGAAGCCAACGAGAAAGAGGAAAGGTTTATTAGGCTGGTTCTCGACGCCACTAAAAAGTAATCAGCTCAAGATGCCTTCAGGTGCCTGTTTAGACAGCCCGGACTATATTTCGGCGATTATTTCTTCCACCAACTTCGTAGGATGACAGCACAAGCAGCTAGAGAAGACCACAAGAATTATCAAGTCAGAATGGCAGCTTCTATGTAACGAAACTCGTAGATGGCATCGATCAATTTGCAAAGGCGGTGGGGAATCATTTGTTCTGAATGTCAGTTCGACTGTTGACAACCCAGTTAAGATCGACGGCTGACGTGAACGCTTATTCAACGATCAATCCAGAATGACATCGCGGAAGTGCGGTTTCGTCCACCCACATTTCCTGTTGTGTCGTGCAAGCCTTAGTTATGTTATGCTGAAGCTGCTCAGTACCAAAGTTTGCGGAAAGGATGACGCCTCTGTTGAAGTCCGTAAGCCTTTTATTGAAACTCAGAGACCTTGTCTCTATGAACTGATCGAACAGATTTAATGAGCAACGGCTATCGGTTTCGAAGGATAGGCCGCTTCAGATATTTTGGTGCCAACTTGTAGACGAACGCTGACGACTTCATCGCGGGAAACGATGTTATTTTGAACATGCTTATGGACTCGCCGCAAGATAGTGATGACCGTTAAGGTCCATGTGTGGCAGACACCTACGTAACCAGTTCTCGCGTGCGCTTGTGTGCGGATAATACGAGTGGTGGCTAGAGGTTTTACGAGGTCCTAGGCGTGAAGTGTGCAAACTCAATCACAGGCGAACTAGTCCGTCCTAGAGACGATAGAATGGCCTCTGTCATGCAGTAAAGGCAGCTGACGTGGTTTTAGCACTTTTTGTATGGTCTTGTCCATGAGTTTAGCGCTGCTGCCGCAAATGTGAAGCAAAGAGGGATGTATGGCTCGCGTCAAATCCTCGCTCCTCGCGAATAAAAACAGTAGGCGGAGGAATAAGAAAGGCCAAGAATGGAGAAGAAATAAGTCAAGGTCGTCTGCGGTTGGGTGCTACTGGTCGCACCTAAACAGGTACAAAGTTGGGTAGATATGACTTTTACAAAACATCGCCTAAGACATTGAAGTTAATAGCAGTAAGGCAAGTTTGCGTGGCAGAACTCACCGTCTCGTTGTGTGAATGACTAGTGATGACGGCTTTCAGCCGACGTACGATGCGCGGATCACGACAGCAATCAAAATCCATTCAATCGGTATTGGAGTACACTAAAATTTGTGGGTCAGTGGACGGGAGGAAGTTAGTTACAATTTTATCCCGTTGAGAGCATGGTATATGATAAAAATATGCCACTACAGCATTAGTCAAAAAAACTAAATTCATTAAGTTTGGAAAAAAACCGATGACGCCTGATTACAGGGAAAAAAATACAAAATCAAAGCCGACATCGGACCTCCTACGTTCCCAAAATGGAAGCAATGCACAAGGACCCCTCGAGAGTATCATTTAAATGAGTCGAGGTGAACCAAAAGACCAAAGGATGTGTACAGGACCTAAAGGACTGATTCTCGGGCGTAAAAAGGCAGACCCGCAGCTTCCGAAATCCACTGAATGCAAGAAGCTAGTCAGAAGAGGTATGAGCACTGACAGTATGGAACCTCTTGTCGTATGTCCTCGGTGTCAATGAATGACCAAAGTTTGCACTGACTTTCTCGGACCTTCTCTCATCCACTGAAGGAAAACTGTAGTTACAACGTATTCGGTATGCTGGGAAGCACTAGCGTCTGTCCGCGACGCGGAGACGGGCATGGGGTGCGGATAGCCCCAGCACCCACCTTCGTATAACAAACACTAACTCTTTGATCAATCTAACTGCCGAACGCAATAACATTCATATCTTACGAGATCGCATCCCACGGACTTCTAGCGGCGTAATGAGAAACACGGTTGTCTTGTCCGTGTGACTGCCTAGTCCCTCTCCCTCTCTCAATATTTGCCTGGCAAAGTCTGTCAATTGATTTCAGAATAAAATAACTATTCTCAGAGACCTCGCCACAACAAGCAGGCTACGCTAGCTCACCCAAATTTGTAGCTCCTGCAAATATAGTAAGGGCATCATGGATGAAACGCCCGATGTAGAAGCTCGAAAACCTAGATTCACGCATGCCGTTTTTAAGTGCGACCTATGCAGTTCTGCCGTCTATCCGAACACTAACCGAAGACATGCTCCGTCTGCTCGACATCTATTAGGATGGAGGTGTAAAAGAAAACCATCATTAAAACTAAAGCAGGCTTTGTTAGAATCGTCGAGAAGATGGCAGTTTCGCGGAGAACAGGATGGGGCCGGCGCTATCCGGTGTCGGTGGCCAGTACCCTTCCCAATGCAAACGCTGACATTTTCTCAACTTCTGTTTGAAAATCCCTCTGCTTTCAGCACACCTGTAGCTGTCGACAGCGCTACGTTCCCCACCGGTTGTCATGTTGAAATCTACGTACTCCAGACGAATCATTTGTGTAGCATACCTTATATACTTAACTGGTGTTTTTTAATGAAACTTATTTTCTACCAAGAGTCTAACTTTTAAATACCTTTAATCGCTTTTTCGCTGCATGAGTCTGTGTGTGGGCTAGATGACGTATCTAAGGACTCTGTGCAGTACATTCCAAGCATTCCCAGCACAGTATCGGTGAGAAAGGCTGTATAAAGTGCAAGACCACTAAGGGCAGTAAACAGGGCTTACAAATAAATATATAGAGAGATGACAAGCACAGGAATGCAAAGTACGAAATAATAGAGACACAACCAAAAGAGATATTTAGTCAGTGCAACGGACACGGCTAGAGCGAGGCGCGATCGACTTGCCAATGAAAATCACAATATACGCATTCTCCACACCCGCAAAAGCATATGCTGGCCTGTCATTGAAATGATGGTTTTACGGGCAGTCCAACAACCTATATTTTACACAGCTTAACTTTCCGTGCATGACCCGAGGTCGGTATATAGTGCCGAAAACAACAGGGACCAGGAGCGAGAAGGACGACTGACCGCCGACGACAGAAAGTTCGCTTCTCAGGCATATGCAAAATTCCTTGTCAGGCATCTTGGCGAGGCAACATGGAGACATTAAAATAGATAACGGAGTTATCGAGAACAGAAACTTGATCTAAGCAGCCCAATTTGGAAGCAGCAGCGAATAACCGCCACTAAAGTCCACGAGCTTAAGAAATTCGAGGTCAGTAAGTAGTGCCTTGACAACTAGGTCAATTCAGTTCCGCGATAATGACACCTCCTTCGGCTCTATAAGGTTACGGTGGTGGGCCAGAGGTAACTACTAGAGCTGTTCGTTAAAAATAGCAATAGAGAGCAGGTCAGTCGCTGTCGATACTACGCAAACCCCTCAACCCATATGTCAAACCAGTGGTAGGGAATTCGCAACGATGTGAGTGGCGACCTGCCTGCTGACAACTCAGTTTAAAGAGGTGGTAGGGACGCTTCCAGAGCCTCAACAACGATCGCTACTGAGTCACAACTTCCCTGGGAAGCAAGCTCATTCTTTTAACATTAACATACCGTGTGCTTCACCCTCGGAAGGTCACCTAGGGAAAAGTGCGGGAAGTGGCACCAGCGGCGCTGCAAATACTAATTTAGGCAGTCAATAAGCGTCTCCAACGTAAGCGCGTCGGAACCGTTTGTATTCTCAAGTGCCTCCCTTAACTCCTCTATATGTACCGGGAGCTGCGAGTTTTCTGCGCTATATTCTAACTAAGCTGACAATTTGCGTAGAGCCGGAGTACAGCAGCCACCAGATCCCTCGCTTATTCGCACTATGTTTCTGCATATTGTCAGCATCAAAGGCACCTAAGATAAGGCCATAGGTTGTTAGCCAAAACAAACACCAGAACACTGTTAGTAGGAAAATTTATTAAAACTCCCTCCGGCGGAGAGCAAGGACAATATCCAACGAGTGACAAAAAAGAATAAGAGCGCAATATGAAGATGAAATTGCTTCCCTAGTTTGTGTCCGCAATATGCTCAAAAGACAAGTGTGAGTTTCGTAAAGTAAGTTTTTGAGTGGTGAAGCCATAGTGGTATTGTGACAGTCAAGTAATTCCATCTAGGGCCTCGCGATGGTACATTTGCATACCACACGCGATGCGTTATCCCCAGAGCGTTTTCGATGTAGTTAACGGCGGCTCTGTTGCTGGGCCCAAGAGGCAGGGAGTTGTTAACTGAGTGTAACGGGCCTCTCAGTCTGACACGGAGATTCAAAGTGAAGCAGACAATGCGAACGACTGAGCCGATTTTTAGGTCGTTACGAGGAGCTGACACTTCAACGCCACGCCTACAGCACTTTCTGGCCCCTATCTCTAAAAGCATTCTTTCACTACAATTACAAAACTCAGCGGCTCTCAACAAGTCAGGTTTGACTGCGTAGGTAAATCCATTGTCCGGATAAAATCCACGGTCGAAGAAAGTGACACCCGGTTTATTGGTAGCAGCCAAACATAGCTACACATCAATCTCACTGTAGCAGACAGTTGTATCCTGTTTGATTTAGTGACGATAAGAGTTTTCTTTCCGTTTTACTTTGATTCCGCCTAATGAACGTGTTGGAAGTCGTAGAGGCGTCGGACATCAGGGGAGCACGTAGGGGACGTCAAGAGAGCAAATCAACCCTAATTGGTTGGTTCTGTGTGGAAGGCTTCGTCTGGCCAACCTGTCGAGATTATAACGCTTGAGAAGTTAATAAACTATGGTCCTAAACTATTATCTTGCTGAGTGTCTGAATCGTTGTTTATTGAAATGAGTAACGACAGAAATCATGCTCAGGACCCAGGCCAAGGATAAAGTTAACTGATAGGCGATACCGAGGGGGAATATGGCGATCGTAATACGGATAAGAAACACAAGGCAGTACATTCAGAGAAGTCGTATACTACGCGAGTAATTAACCGGCGCCGTATGCAGGTTTCAGAACGATGGCGAGTGATTGGCTGATAGAGTGATATAAGGCGGTGTATTGCGGTTTTCGGACACTTGCGCGAGTGTCACAATGGCGCCTGCTCTCGCTGTCGAGTTGAAATTTGGTGGGATTCTGTTTGGTCGACTCTTCCAGTCGCCGAGAAACCTGGGAGATCCCATTAAGAAGTTTATTCAAGTAAGAAAGATCATAATAAGTGCATTTTAGGCGACCCACTACTAGAAGGTGAGAAGTTCCTAAAAATACCCTCTGATATCTGCTCATGGCAAGAAGTTTGTGTCAGCTGGAAATATTTATGCATTACGGCTCCGACAAACAATTATGATGTTTACTGACTGCATTTAACATGTATTATTTATGTTAGATAGGCGCTTACTGATCAGGTTACGAAACAGGCTTGTTCCGGTGTGCCTTGAGGTTCAAACTAGAACCCTTGCAGGCAGTCGTATAGCGACTGGTGATATATGCAGATAAGGTGGTACCGACAAAGACAAGAAAACCTGAATTGCCACTTCTGGCTTACTAGTCGTCACCATCCAGTCATACCCAATCCGAAGTGTGAACCACTTGTGGTTCGAACCCGCGATCTTTGGTCGATGAGCCTAGCCGTGTTGGATGCGGCTCGTCTTTTCACCCTAGTTGCAACAGATATCGAGTATATATACAAATACTAGCTATTTACCCGGACACTAGCTCTGACACGTCATTGGTTATCACTCGCATGCAATCTGACCGTTGAGTGGTTGCCGTAGCGCACGCACGTGCGTACGGCGTGGAACGGTTGCCTTCCTGTGAACTTCCTCACCTTTGGTATTGTTCATTTATACCTCTGTTTCTTTTACCCGAATTCTAACAATGTTTAGGCAGGAATCAGATAGGACAATTAGACGCCGGATTAAGAAGCGTGGAGAGAAAGTCTCTCGTGAAATTGGGGGGTCTCTTAAGAAATGAAGCACAACTCATGATTCCCCGCTAGATGCATTAGTGGGAATCGATTAATTCCCCGTGTTTGAAGATGACAGATGTGAATCATTTGCATTGACTAATGAACGAAGTACTCATGCGGGGTTTCTCTGAGGATCGTGGCCACTGACAATGGTCATGAATACGCCAAGAAATTGCGCGATTGGGCTTTGCGGTGTAATACTGCGCAAGCTCACGTTCAAGATCTTCTAATCATCCTTACCCCTCTCGTGCCTGAAATCCCAGCAGAGCCTCGTACGGTTTACAGTTAGCCCCTACGGGTAGCGAGGGATACGTGCATATAAAACTGCAAAGGCAGCTTTGCACATTTTTACGCATGCGTAAATTCCCCATCTCCGTAGTAATTGATTTGCGTTTGAAGAGATTGCTATGAGCCAGTCAAATCGTATAAAACCTCTGCGGGAACATAAATCCGCCCTGGATTCGGCAATGCATTATTTCAGAGGAGAAGTGACATCTTCACCGGTAAATTATAGTACATGATAATGTTTTCAATCCTAGGAAATGAACGACAACAATGACAATGCCAATGACTCAGACGACACATTACCATCTCGGGGGCCAATGCGCGTAGAGGGTAACAAACCCTCACGTAACTGACATCCCACAGAGTTGCACGAACCGCTGTCCAGCGACCGACTCGCAGACTTGGACAGGGCCGCGGCTCTGATGATCAGACAAGTAGCAGGTATGTCAAGAAGAGTAGACGTGTTTACTGACACTAACCGTCGGCTACACAGTCGTCTACGGGAATTGGAGGCGCGGGGTACTCTACGGCAACCCGTCGGTAAGTCGGCTACCCCGCTGGCGAAAAACCCACCGCAAAGGCCAGTGAGGACGGCAGTGGGATTCCGGCAGTTAAATGCCTTACTTGGAGACACCGGAATACGGAGTCATTGCAGTATCATCCACGGGAAGGACGGGATCATGGTAAGGCCCTTTAAAATGGAGCACAACCTAGCCTGTGCCTACAGAACTTTCGCAGGCTATGTCCGTCGTCCACCAAAAAGTTGGTTTGGCGACGACTTCCGAACAAGTGCGTTATAGCACGAGAGCAGGCACCGGTTCTACAACACGGCATTTTTGTAGCTATGTCGATTTGATTTCCAGAACGAGTACACATATCACATGAGTGCACATATCTGACATTTCGGTTCGTTTAGGATTTATCTGGGAAGGAAGCTTGTCTTTAAAACCAAGATTGTCTTGCATCCGAACCTCATTGACCTAGGTCAGCTGACTCATTATCATTTGACCGGAAAACAATCGCTCAGTTCTCCTATTTAAATTTTCCCCACAATTTTTGCCTCCGTGGACGGAGACGAAGTAAACATATTCATATTTTATCCTAGTGTGCGCAGGGCGGTCCATCGAGGAGCCGGTCATCTGGACAGCATGCCAACAAAATCCAATGGGGCGCGCAACTCGCGCGACCCCTGAAAGGAGAGAACAAGCGCATAAGCATGACCTTGGTTAGGTAAAACAAACGAAGAGCATAGCCAAGGCTATTAAAAAAATAAAATGATAAATCTCATAAAAATACAATGGTAAATGGTATTCCGTAACTGGCACTTTTGACTGGCTATCGTATCTGCGCTTGCTGTACTCTTGTACGCCCCTTGGCACGAGCAGAACTGTTTGAGTGTTCCGGCACTTTGGCGCTGACCTGGGATGGAGCTGGTGTAACTGCGTGCTGGTGAAGACGCCCGGTGTCCCTTCCCCCGCTATCGCCGACACCGCCCCTCCCTAAACACACTCACGCTATCGTCTCTCTCCCGCTTAACGTCGGCCCCTCCCTGCAGTTGCCCACAGCGCTGCATCCCCACCGGCTGTTTAGCTAGTATGTCAGGGTCACCTATCCATCCGGACATGTCATCTTTTCGCTGTTCCTTGTTCCACGTGTACATTAACGCTTTTTATATACATTCCCCATATCATGTTCTATTACACTATATCCATACTTGACGTACTCCCTTCTTCTGCGTGTGAACGAACTTCGAGAGATGTTAACAGTTCTGTTCAGGTTTACCTCCGCCAAGATCTCTTCTCGGCGTTTCCTTACTCTGGTATGTGCTACTCTTGATGTCCTCGGCCGCCACGCTCTCACTTACTTGCACACGCATGTCAGTATCGCCTCATCTAACGTTACAAGTCGAAAGCTGGTCCTCTAACAGTTACAGCCGTGTGAAATCCCAGAGTTTGAGTTGGTTGATCAACATTTCTAAAAATGTCAACCATATTTTCACTTGCATCCTCTACTATCCTAACCATGGAAATCAGATCTTTTTGGCTGTTAAATATGCCGTTCTGTATAAGTCACCTAAACGGGGTAAACAGAAGCAGTGCTCGCTTTTGCGCTGCGGAACAAACAATAAGGAGTGTTAGCACAAATAGTTTCCTGAAGAACTATGTCCTGGTGTGCGAACGAGCAGAAAACAATTATTCTTAAGAATTCCCGTCGTCTTGACTTTGTTGGTTGGTAGATAGTTATGGTTGTAGTCCACTTTAAGGGACTTTACTGTGATTAATTCTACATTTCTGTGACCTACATTTAAAAAACAAGTCGGCTTTTGATGCCTTATCATATTACTGGGTGCCGAAAGTACGCTTGACTTGATATTTCCTAACAGACTAAACTTCTAAATGGCACCCTACGTGTTGCTCAGTGACTGAAAACATCGCCAAACACGATTTCGCGGGACTTCAACTCAACGGGAGTCAAAGGCGTCACCGCAATCATGTAAAAGCATGTGAACCATTTCGCAAATAATGCCAGTGACTCACACCCATACATTACATACTAATTAAAATCTCATCCGTATGACAAAATTCAGACTAGGCTTCTGGACCAACCCTGCAGTCTATATCTATATAAATAAAAATGGAAGGGTTTTTCCGTGTGTTATAGGTAATCTCCGGAAGTACTGCACCGATTGCTCTGAGGTTTTGAAAGAACCTTGCTTGGGCAGAGGGCTGGGTTTTTTTCTGCCTACCTTTGCCGTTGTGCCAATGGTACGCCTGTGGTGGGTAAAAAACCGGATTTTTTCCGACATAACAACGCCACCTGCTTCGGCCACTTGAACTACATCCGCTCAAACACACGTGCTCCGCCCGACGGCCGCGCTCACGCCCTCCCCCGGCGGACACTTGAGTATGCCCCTCCCCTAGGCCGATGGAATACCGGTCATCAGAGCAAACCACCCTTGAGGCAAAAGACATGTAAATCTTCGACTCCACTTGAACGGTCCCCACACTACCCACATAATGGGGCTCTCACCACTTCCGCTGGGATTCTCAGGCGTGACTGGGTGCTGTTAACACCAACCCCTTCCCTCCCTGCACAACCCAAATAATGCGGCTGTCACCTAGTGTTAGCCCAGTGTCATGCAGCCCAGCTTGAAGAAGCCCGGTTGCGGTCACGGCGACCGCGTTCTGCAGTTTCAGATCTGCTTCGTTCTCTACAGAATGAACACGACAGGTGGAAAATGGCCGAAAAACGCCAGTGAGAAACATCAGATCAGTGTCAAGCTCTACTCTGTGCTCAGCATTCACACGAATACAATCACCTTTCATTCCGGTACAACCCATTGGATGATTATTGCTTGTGCCGGCATGTTCATACTTGCACTATAACTGAAGTGTGCCCATATTGCAAGGCAGTGGAATTTAACGCAGAAACTAAAGGGATGTGCTGCATCACTGGGAAAATTAAACTGCCTGAACCTCCAGAACCACCAGAGCCATTAAAAACCTTGCTTGATGTATAGACCGCTGAAACAAAACACTTCCTATCTAACATCACGAGGTACAAATAATGACTCCCAATGACATCTTTCGTCGCAGATTTCGTGGCAGGTCAGTTTATTTGGACTTTCAAAGTGGATGAACAAATTTACCATATAGTCTGCCCCCTTCTTCCTCCACAAGACGGTCACTTGAACGTTAGGCTGATAAATACGGTCAGCTACGAGGAAACGCACATGAACTGCAGCGCAATGAATTACTCCTCCTACCGACTAATGATTCAGCAGAGTGTTAGTAATCCCCCTTTGAAATGTCGTTAATTGTTTCATCAGTACATTGTAGACATGTATGAAAAATCGGAACAGAACGCTCGCTTTTTCGTGCGCGAAAATCAGACCAGGCTGGGCTCTGAAGAATACACTCATTCGCATGATGCGTTGTCGTTTCGAATTTGGTTTCAAATTTTCGCTCTCCGAGGCATTTAGTTACTTCGAGTTTTGGACTTACTGTACGCTCTTAGAGTCTGTCGGAATTAAGACTTGAATTCGACTCATCAATATCTTCCTCCCAACTAGTCTCCTGCAGCACATTCCCAGAACTCCGATTTTGGCCTTCCTCGTTTCTCATAATTGTAAGCCCAGAAAGTCGGATTGTCTGAAGAACAATTCATTCAAAGTTTCTACAAAGGCTGAGGTGTTTTTCTACTATTAGACATTGTTTCATCATCGCCTCAAAGTATTTGTCTAAATTTTTGCGCTCGGAAGCTTATCGACCATACGTTCCCATTCAGCTAATGAAGTTACTTTCTACCGAAAGATCGTCATAAAAGCCTTTCCTTCAAACTTAAGACCTATACTGACCTATATAGAAAAGTTTTCCAGAATGTTGGAGTCTGCACTAGTGTTCCAAAGTAACGCGCACTTGGAATTCGAACCGGGGACCTCAAAAGTCAGAGCTTGCTCCGCTAACCCCCACACCACCGACGCACAGCTGGAGAGCTCAGTTAAAAGCTTTGTTAATTCGTCACCGCAGGATCTGGTAGGATATTCATGTAATGGTTGTCAAACGATAGCCTACAAGATGCATCAACTAGAGGAATAAGTAAGAAATCTGTAGAAACTTATACACAAGACTGTTTCTTCAGAGGACCGCCCGGTGTTATCTACGCAGAGGCTAACTCGAAGTAGAGCGAGAGCCATCCAGCGTAAGGAATCTCCAGAAAGCAATCATGTGGTGAATAAGACAACTACTATTAGTAGTCAAGTCGTGGCTTCCGATGAAAAAAAGAATAATAGGAAGAAGACGATACTTAACACCGCAGGGAAAAGTCGCCAGAATACGAAAGCGAGTATATTAGCCTAACCCGAAAAGCGGTTGAAAAATGAAACGAATGTAAATGTGCCAACGGAAGAAGTGGAAATAATGGGGCAGATGACGCCCAACCTTAATAATTCCCAGACCGTGTTCTCATTTCCTGAGCCTAACTTAGAGGGATTATCAATTAGCGCAAAGACATATGGCTATGGACCCAGGGTGGAATTAGTAGCCACCGCGAATTCCCATGTCAACAGAGTTAAGAACCGAGCTGAGGAAGCATCTAATTCATGGGGGTCAAGCTCTCCACAGAGCCCTCTGATGGAAAGCGTTGTTGATAGATCACAGTGGGCAACTATTCACGATACCTCAACAGGATCCGCGGACGAACTTCACGGGGACATAAATACCAATATGTCGGCCCCTTCCTTTTCGCCAGTCCACTTCGACGAGGCAATAGGGCCAGCCAACGACGTCCAAATCGCATAAAATAGAGAAATGCTTAACAAGGACCACTGTGTCATAATTCAGGGCCTCGCAGAGTCCTCCGCCAGTTCCCCCAGGGAACGAATCGCTGCTGACTTAGAGCAATTCCAGAAACTCCTAAATGAAATGCTGCACCCAACAGAAGATGTCACAGTCCTAAAGGCGTTTCGTCTTGGTAGTCCTACAAATGCCGGTCCGAAGACGCGACCATGACCCCTGAAAATCGTCCTAGGTAGCAATGACCCTGCGAAACTAATCCGTTCCAGGCGTTTTCGATTGAAGCATTTCCATAAAGGAGTGTATTTTCAGCCGGACTACTCACCTGCCGAGAGAAGGAAACGCCGCGAACTTGTCCTAGAATTGAGAACACGGCAAACCAATGGAGAAAAAAAACTTGAAAATCTACAAAGACCGGATTGTCAAACGACATTTCGCTCTCCTCTGGATCAAGCCGATCCGAATGACCGCAAAGCTACGCCAGTAGCCCGTGTCGGGGTTGAAAACAAATCTTGCATGAACTCGAAACTCATATTCATGTATACCAACGCGCAAAGTGCACTTTCAAAACTGGACGAACTCCGTATCCATACCTGTGACCTCCATCCAGACGCTTTCTAAATAACAGAAACATGATTGTCCGAACAGATTGATGACAGAGAACTCATGCTCCCTGGATTTCAACTGTTCCGCAAAGAC
>CACRXP010000096.1:1123849-1136503 GCA_902702965.1 Spirometra erinaceieuropaei
GAAATGTCCAAGCCGTTAGCCTCGATCTTTCAAACGTCATTCGTTACTGGATGCCTGCCCTCTGACTGGAAGTCCGCTACCATCACTCCGCTTTTTAAGGGTGGAAGTCGTGCGTCTGCGAATAACTACAGGCCAGTGAGTCATGGAGAAGATCATTAAGAAGGCCATGGTGCAGTTCGTCGAGCAGCACCATCTCCTTTCCGATGCCCAACACGGCTTTCGAAGTGGTAGGTCCTGCCTCACGAATCTGCTCTTTACGTTTGAACGCTGGACCAAAGCACGTGATGAAGGCAATGTGGTGCACGCCATCTACATCGACTTCAAAAAGGCTTTCGACAGCGTTCCTCACCAACGTCTCTTGTACAAACTGCGCAACGCTGGAATTCGTGGACGCCTTCTTGTATGGATTGAGAGCTGTCGGCGCTCACGGCTGAACCCTCAGTATTCACTGTCTACTAGTAGTTCGGTCGTACCACCCTTCCCCACTGCTCGGCTGAGCTGGAAGCTTGCTGTGGCCGATCGCATCTGGGTTCCTCTCGTCTGGCCTCTTTGACGCGGCGAATCAATCCGACCCAGACGATCTCAATTGTGAATCCCGTATACAATGCCATATGCAAGTCAGTCCTATCTGACCCACACGCGTACCCCTCAAGGCTGAGATTTATTGCTACCCTGTCGATGACCGACAACATTCCGTTATAAACCACCACCTACAGGCCAGTACTGCTCGCCTTTTTTCTGTCATTATTTTTATTAAGGGTTTTTTTCGCCTGTAAAATTAATCCAATCATTTTTAACGACTGCTCAAACGAACTGGATTGTGATGCCGCAATGTTTACTGATGACATACAGATCTGGAGTACCATACGAGGCGAAGTTGACGGGGCGCGACTGCAGAAAAATCTGGACCACCTAGAGCAATGGTCAAAAGACTGGCTTCTACCATTTAACGTGAACATGTGTAACTTCCTACGCGTCGGCGGAATCAGTTCCCCTAACCGCACGGTCTACCGTCTAACGGGCAAACCACTGCAAGTAGTCGACGCCCAGAAAGACTTGGTTGTATGGATCACAACTTCGCTTAAGTCTTCGCTGCAATGCTTAAGACTAGCCAAGTCGGCGATGTCCATTCTATACCTCGTCAAAGGGACATTCTCCTCCTTTGATGAAGACTGCTTCCCCAAGGTCTTTCAAACTTTTGTGCAACCGCATCTGGAGCTTGCTATCCAAGCCTGGAGACCCTGGACCGCTAAAGACCTCGGCATACTTGAAAAAGTTCAACAGCGATCAAAGAATCTTGTATCTGGGCAGTGGTCACTACCCAACGAAACACGATTAGCTAATCTTGCCCTCTTTCCTTTGAGTTACAGAGAGCTACGTGGGGCCAGACACAAGCTTTCCGTATCGTGCGCAATCATGGCGACTGCCTCGCATCTGGAGACTTCTTCGAGTTGGCGACTGCGACTAACCTGAGAGGCCATCCACTCAAACTGTGTGTGACTGGTGTCCGGCTAGACACACGAAAGTTCTTCTTCTCCAACAGAGTGATTGCAGATTGCAATGCTTTGCCTGAGGATGTTGTTATGTCGGGATCCTTAGACACTTGTAGACGGAGGCTAGATCAACATTGGAGCACGCACCACAAAAACGCCGGATTACAGCCACCTTGATGGCCAGCGTTGACGATTTAGTGCTGAGGCGATGCTACTACCAACATTCAAGTAACATATGTTTACGTACTTTATTAAGTTTGGACCTGGTAACACACCGCTGCTCGCATTCACCACGGTGCCCGCAGACTAAAAATGTTACTTCGTTTCCTATATCTTAAGTGTGCCTCAACTGTCTGCAGCAATTACTCAACAAAACGAGCTCATTTGCCTCCAAATCCTGTTAGCGCATGACATTCTGTGTTCATCTGTGCAGTTTTTGTTAATCCCCTTGTATTTCTTTCATTTTACTTCCTCTCTATTTTCTCCTCTGCATGTAACCGATAGGGATTTCAAAGGTACACACCTACTTTCACTGAAATACACTGATACAGATACTGATTGGGGTGCCCTGGGGGTGGGCGTCAGAACTAGCGCGTAAAATGCATGGGGGTAAGTATCGGGGAGGAGGGTGTGACTGTAAAGCTCACTTTCTCGAGAAGGCTAGATACTGTCAGCCAATTAGATTGTAAACCCTGTACTAGCCCACATATCAAAGCGACTAGCAAACATCTAACCCTGGGAACCAAAATGCTAGTAGGGATGTCGAATTCTGATCGAAACTTCAGAGTGCGCTTTAGCATTTCGGCGTTTTCATGCTTCATCCCCAGCTCGCCCATTTGTGGACTTAAACGCGTTCCACTGCTTGGATTTTGTCCAGTACTCTTGAGTTTTCCTCATATAACGTACCTTACTGCAACGGAAGATGCAGGTTTAATCTTTAGGTATAACTAGCTGGGCCCAGCCACGCGTTGTTGCGGCTCAGTTTCATAAAATAAAAAAGAGAGGAAAGGGGAAGCGGGCGCGTTTTTAATAGGTTTGGTGGCACAATGCTTGTGGATACACAATATTTTTCTAGTTGCGCTATCTATACAGATAAAAAACGCGTCTGGTTTGCCGACTCTGGAGCATGCAAATTATAGTTGGCCATGGAAGAAGCAATCCACTTGCAGAACTAACCCATACAGTTCTAAATATTGGCCCTCAGCTTTGCTGACAGTGATTGCAAACGCCAATCAAACCGGGAATCGCAGTCTCCTAAATTGAAATGGCATATCAATCATGATCAGTGGAATGCGGGTAATAAGGACATGATCGCATTTGAAGTGTCCGTCAAGATAGCTGCTTCCACGACGCTGCTCATTAATGGTATTATTGAAAGCTGCGCGCCTCCACAAAGCGTCGGCTGCTTGATATTAAGCAACATGATAATCGGCACGACAATTTTCAATTACAGTACGGGCGGCGGCATCCCTGGCAGATCAAAAGAATTCAAAAAATCTGTGGGATAATTACTGCATCGTCCGCGTCCTCAACAGCGTCGACGGACGTGTACGTGACTGCCTGGCGTTGAATCCTAGATGGAATAATATGGTTAAGTCGGTGGACGTCTTTGTTCTTGGCTGCAAGAAAGCCACGTTCGCTCAGGCAATTATGATTCGTACAATTGGTTGGAATATTGGGAAACACCTTTTTAGCCTCTTCATTTGATGACACTACATTGCCGAAAATAGGTGGAAGTGCAATGCGTCACGAAGTCGGATTAGCTAGTACTGTTCCGTTCCCAATATCCAGCAACGGCTGAGAGAATATTTCAGCTTGGCGGTAACTGTACCCAGTTACGCAAGAGAATCTCAGAGAAAGCGGTGACACCCCCATTATGTGGCTCATTGGACAAGTTCAAGTGGCTTCTGGGGGTCCCCCAACGCGCGCTTTTACGCTCATCCAAGTGGCGTCCAAGACTTGCATGGTATTTCCCTCGTGGTAGTTGGGAGGTTTGCCTTACGTCCCATATTACATCGGCCCGGATGGGAGAGCATATGCATGTGTATGTAGAGGTGAGCGCGGCTGTTGGTGCGCACGTGTGTTCGAACAAATGTTGGTCAAAAGGCTCGGGCACATGTCTGTCCGAGTGGGTTGCGGTCAAGTTGCAACAGAGCACACTGGCCGAATCGGGGGTGAGGGAGGAGGGTGGTGTTAACTGCATCCAGTCGCGACCGAGAATCCCAAAGGAAGTTGTGACAGCCCCATTATGTTGGTTATGGGGCAAGTTCAAGTGGTCTCTGGAAATCTTCCCCGCAGCCCCTGCCTTTGGGCCCAGCCAAGGGCATTGTTATGCTAGAAAAAACATGTTTTTTGCCCGTCCCAGGTGTGTCTTCTTCACGATTATGAAGGCAGACATAAAAAACCAGGCTCCATGCGTACGCAGGGTTGTGTCAAAATTTCAGAGCAATTGGTGCAGCACCTTCGGAGATTACTCATAACACCAAAAAAAAGTTCCAGTTTTATATATAGAAAGATGTCTCCGCATGTGTCAGTTAAATTTAGTCATTTTACAGTAATTCTAACCCATGAGTATTATCCAATTTGTTTAAACTGACAGCCGAAGATACCGCGTTCACTTAGCAACCCCTCTCTCCCCATTGATCCTTCGTTTGTGGGTGGTTTTTTATATTTTTTGTGGTTTATGTGATCTTCGAGAGTTGCATGTGTTGAGGCGTCTTTCTTCTCAAAAATAATTTGCCGTTTTACAACTAACCAGAGCAATAGGCGTTGATTTCTCATTAATCTAAAGACCAAGTCCATTTGGAATGTATGTTTAAAGCGCTTAAGCTACTGAAGCTTGACATGTAGGACTACATGTGTAGTCCTTAATTTTTCTCAACGTATTTAGCACACCGTCTACGTGCTTAATCATAGTGTCTCGGCTCTTGATGCGCCGCATCTTCGGCATGCCCACTTCAAACGACATTTTGCACTCATGCCTAGGCTATTTGTCCCGCCATAATTATGGCGGCCAGATGCATCTTGCAAAGTCTCGACTGGTCAACTTCCTGCTTTTGGCCTCCGAATGCTTGTATTCTAGCTGGGTTTTCCAAAATCTAGACGGTGAAAACCCCCGATGTAGACTTGAACAAGCGTAGCTAACGTTGTAGAGGGCCTTTAAGTAGATTCGTCAATCCTCTCAGTTTGTCTGGTGGCGGTTGCTCTGCACAACCCCCAATCTGCGGACGAGGACAGCATCATTTTCGGCCTGGCTACTCGACGCAAATCTACGTGGCGTATGTGGCCTAGACACTTCTTTCTCGCTTCCTCCGATCTCTTTAAAACTCACTGAAATCTTTGCGGATCATCGTTAATGGTGTGCTTTTTGTCGCCCGCAATACATCATATTTATCTGTTTGACATTTCTCGCAATCACTAGGTATCATAGCAATGGACAAGTCTACCAAGGGATTCCCTGAGAAGGATAACCGTCTTAAAACTGTTGACGTCCTTTCCTCAAAGGGCAATTCCTTTGAAGATTTCTGTTTAAAGCGCGAACTTCTGAAAGGAATTTACGAAAAGGGCTGGGATACCCCATCACCGGTTCAGGAAAGCAGTATCCCTGTCGCGCTGACTGGTCGTGATATTTTGGCCCGAGCGAAAAACGGAACAGGCAAAACTGGAGCCTATTTATTGCCCATACTGGAAAAGATAGAGCCAAAGGTTGATCATTTGCAAGCTCTTATCCTTGTTCCCACACGCGAACTGGCTCTTCAGACAAGTCAGATAGCTAGAGAAATATCCAAATATTTGGGAATAAACGTTATGGTCACTACTGGTGGGACAAACCTTGTTGAGGATCTCGTGCGTCTCAACGGAGCTGTCCACCTACTGATTGCCACACCAGGAAGAACTTTAGATTTTCTTAACCGGTCCATCATCAACATGGAGAAATGCAACACTCTCGTTCTGGATGAAGCCGACAAATTATTATCTGCAGGTTTTCATGTACGTGCATGCGTTTATATCTTAATTATCCACAGGAAATGATTGACGACGTAATTAAAACTCTCCCCGAAGACCGACAAATAATGCTTTACTCAGCGACATTCCCTGTTTCCGTACAATCTTTCACCATGAAGCATCTTAAGAACGCGTACGAAATCAATCTAATGGATGAACTTACGTTGAAGGGAATAACACAGTATTACGCTTACGTTCAAGAAAAGCACAAGGTAGGTGATGTGGCTTCTTCGCTTATGATTGCCTAGGTTCATTGTCTGAATACATTGTTCTCCAAGCTTCAGATCAACCAAGCTATTATTTTCTGCAATACAGCCCAGCGTGTGGAGTTGCTTGCAAAGAAGGTCACCGAGCTGGGATACTCGTGTTACTACATACACGCAAGAATGTCACAGCAATATCGAAATCGCGTCTTTCATGATTTTCGTGCAGGCCATTGTCGCAACTTAGTTTGCACAGATCTCTTTACTCGCGGGATTGACATACCTTCAGTAAACGTTGTGATAAATTTCGACTTCCCCAAATATGCCGAAACATATCTTCACAGGATCGGCAGGTCTGGCCGATTTGGACACTTGGGGATAGCAATAAACCTAATTACGTACGATGATTGCTACTCTTTGAAAGTCATTGAAACCCAGCTGAGGACGGAAATAAAAGCTATCCCCCGATCAATTGACGAACGACTCTATGTTGCCGAATATCAGAATCCTTCACAAATGGATGAGGAAACCAAACGCTCTCTTAGCATGGGTCTGGGCATCCCTGACAAATCAAAAGAGCAAACTGTTCCTTCTGTTGCAAAGTCATTGTCAGTCGAAGTCCAAAACAGGGCTTAGACGACGCGTTTAGAATTTCAGAGTGCATTTCTTCCCGATCTCCATCTAAATCGTTATGTGTTTATTATTTTTTCAGTTCGTTTTTTGCCTTCTTTTTTTTCTAGAAATTGAGAACAATTTTTCCATCGATTTGTTTGTTTATTGCAGTAGTCAGTATATATGCATTTTTGCCTCTGTCACAGTTTTTCGTTAATAAAGTGTTGATCTGGCTGCCACATTTCTTCTCAAGTGATTTGACTGGGTGAGTTATTTGGATCTGATCGCTTCCCATAGAATACCCACACTGTACCAGCTGGGATCCTCCCGTTTCGCCGTTTTCGAACCTGGATTTTGTTACTAACGAACGTATAGGCCATCGATAGTGCGTCAGATTAATTGTCTGTATACAAGGGTGGATGACAAAGTGCACACTGATGCTTCCACTACTATTATAGAAACGCCTGTGTTTTGCAATTTTCTTACACATGTGCTGTTAAAGAACACCTTTCAGTGCATTCGGTCCGTGTGGTAAGTGTATTGGACACTCACGGCAGGTAGATGGGTACATTTGTATCAGATGCCTGCAATAATGTCTTCCTTCCAGATGCCCACTGTCCTGCCTCATACACCAACACCGTAGGTAACTGAATCAACCCTCATGCTTCAGCATGCACTTGGTACGGTAGTGATAATGCCCGATCGAGCGCGTGGTTGATAGAGGTGGGATCTGGCGATCCAGGCTCAGCAGGACCATTGAGCACTGGCGATAGTGGGCGCAGCCATAGATATCGACAGTTTTTTTTTAATCAAACATAGACTGTGCAACTCTACTCACTTTTGAGACGGAAGGGAGCCTCGGTTATTTTTGAATTATCAATGACTCTCGCAAATATAAGTCATCATTAGGTGTTTTCAACTTGACACACTGTGCCACTGCTAATATGCAACCGGCGTTACTGTTGGCCTGCCGCCCAGTCCATGTCGACTCGGGTTAGGATGGAGACAACTTTGAAACGTAGGCAGGAAAGTAGGGAGAAGTAATGCGTTGCTGTCGCTGGTCTCCTAGCTACCTTACTTTTCTTCATTCATGATGACTTCGCCCGCACGGTGCATGATCCGAACTGCTGGCTGCGTTATGACCACATCATCATACAGTATTTACTTTCATATGGCATCATACCCATCTCGGCATTAGGGTGTTGGCGGGGGTACTGCCTCCTTACGTGCCAGTTGCCACAAGATTTTAGATGCATGCGCAAGAGATGTTGCTGGAGACTGAGTGCGCATTGCTGATAACTTACACCCGGATTGAAGTGTGCCGAAAGGGTGTTTGTGTAGCGTCAATTGTGCTCTTTCTTGGAATCGCCTTTGAAAGCCGAAATGGAGTTAATCTAGACGAAACTGACGTAATGACATGTGCTAAATTTGTCTTTACCCCGTTGGTTTGTCTGCGTGACTACTAGACCTCAGACAACCGACTTCATCTATCAAGTCGTTCGACTGGAGCTTCGGCGCTCGGACTGCAATATCCACGAAGTCACCGAGGACTGAAACCAGTGCAACCACTACCGCATAGCTCACACAGATGTTTTATCCACTAGTCAAGTAAGGCATGCTAACCGAGACTACTACTCGAGCCAGTGCCCATACTTTGGTACAAGGGTGAGCAAGCAGGTATAGGTAAGAAGCGTTATTCCCACTAGGTCAGCGACATAGGCCCGACTTTGTAATCTACAGCCAATGCGCGTGAGCGTTCCCTGCCCGTGATTATGCTAGAGGTCTTCGTCTCATTTTCACTCGTAGCCGGGATAAGCATCTGTAAGGCCTAAATGGTTTATTTCTTTGTTCTCCGACTCTCTCACAGTCTAATGCCAGCTTGGGTGTGTGAAGATGAACACGAAAAACAATTTCCTGACATGCGTAAACCTTCCCAGGCCGGGGAAAATGAGGTACGCTTGCTGTTTTCATGAATGCGTGTGAGATCGTTTAAGAAACGAGTACTTACAGACTTACTAGTGCTCCATTTACGCCAGCCCACCCTTTTGGTGTTTCCTGGCTTTGTAAAGCTCGGGTTTTCTGCACGCGCAACTGGTCTAGTGCGGGCGTTGTATTTCGTGCGCCTTTTCGACTGTACAGATGGAAAACCACTGCGGCTTCGTTCCTGCAGTCACTGACGCGATTCCTGGAGACAGTGAGACCTAGGTAGTAGGGCACCAAGTCAAGTAGCGCGTCGAATGGTTCTTCAGCGACCGTTAGATGAGGAGATGTCTTTCAAGTTATGCGATGGACTCCGAGGGCTTGGAAAACTGTTTGGTTGTGTGAGCAGTGTCTGCGTTGGACCACGCACCCTAAGGAAGATCCATACCGACTTTTCTAACAACTGCCATTTCAGTCTGGGCGTTAACTTCATGTTCTTTGTGGTCTCTAGAGTTTACTCCAAGCGAGTACGGGGTTTCGTTTTTACCTCTTAGCCTATATTGAAATCCCGTGTAATACTTCTATCGTGCATTGTAGAATTGCCAACACAAGTCATTGTTAGGCGAAACAAACAGGCTACGTAATCCATCATACCGACCTACCGTAGTAATTTCCTGCGAGACTAATGTTTGGACGGATGGCCAGTCGAAAATCAGCATGCTGCTGCGCGTGACTGCTGTCACTAGGATTGTGCTTCTTGCTACTCCATTTTTGAATGCGGAGACTTTCCGGCCAATATTTCGAATGTTATCGCACAATATTTTTTAATCTGAAACTTGGAGCCTCCCAGGTAATATGTAGGTTCATTTAGACGGCCGTAAATTGAGGGACTCGAGATTGCGTGGTGTTCTGGCGTAATTTTGTCAGTTATTGTCCAATTTCCACTTGGTATTATCTTCAGGAGCTTAGGTGCGCCTGAACTTCCACTGGTTTCCGTTTTGCAAGATTTTCAGTCATTGGCCGACTGATTGATGACTGGAATGGATGCAAAAAATCATAGCTTTCAGGCCTGAACTGGTTTTAATGTCTTTTTCAAGTAGTCCCTTAAAGTTCATCGTAATCTCGAAGTCGGGTCGTTGGCCAGCTGGTGTTGTGTACCTGCTGCCCAATCTGACCGCAATCAATAAATTCAATCTGTTTTCGATCTTTTCCTGTCAAAATTCTGTTGGTGTGCTTCATGTAAGGTTTGACTCTGCGGGGACCGAATTGTCTCAAATTGCAGTACACGTGAGGAAACGATCACTGCGGCCTAGGTCATCAGTATGCTTCAGCACTTATTCGTCGGTACAAACTTCGTCATTGAGTGACAGCAAGTTTTTACTGCCGGAGGGATGACGGTGAAAACAGACCTCCGGGCCTCGCGGACGTATCGAGAGAAACCGTTCAGAATTGTTTGGCAACGCGTCCGTCTATAGTTTCACTGCCCTCTTTTCTTCTATATTTCCTGGCCACTTTACTTGACCTCTCTTCCTGATTCGCCTATTAATCTTAGCATATTTAACCTGTTTTGAATACACTTACTGGACATTCTACGTCGTCGTTGGACCAAGAGCTAGCGCTACTTATAATTACCAATACACTGGCATGATAAAAGGTGCCCGGATGGTTCAGTTTTCCCCGGTTTCCCGTAAGAATTCACCCATCGAGGCCCCAAATTTGCCCGGATTTTGTGCCTCCTATCGCGTAGGGGTAGTTTTGCATATGAACTCTAGACTACGGCCTTCTCCATTAGGGCTATTTACTCGACCTGACCAGTCCTATCTTCTTTTTCAACAATCATCTAGACTGCCTGATAATGGAGTCTGCCACAAGGGGCACCGAACTGACTGAAGAAATTGGTCTAGAGGCGGAATTTGCGTTAGCTGAGCCCTGTCTGAAGTACCATAGACTTTGCTCTGACTTACCTCGCATTTGTCAGAAGAGCGAAATCGCCTCCTTTGCAGCCCACTCAAAGGTAAGTGTCAGGTACTTCTATTTGGGATTTTTGACTTGATTGTAATTCATGTTTGAATGGGTGCGCCCTAAATCGTCTCGGGACAATCTAGCCCGTCCTCCGATATTATGAACGGCCGACAACCTACCAGGTTGCAAAACTTCAAAATAAGCTGTACCGCAGGTAGACGAAGACGGTGGCGATTTGCCTGCAACCGTTTTGATTTTTTTTATACCCTCTTCGGCCAGTCACACTCCCGACGAACACTGTCGACCAGACGCAAACAGACACGCGTACACTCAGATCACTGCGCTTGCTCCACCGATGGGTCCGCAACGGCGTAAAATCAAGTCCCCATCAGTGTTGGAGCGTGGCCGATTGGGGAGCATGTGCAGTGACCTGCAGCCACTTATATCTAGGGCCCCTTTACCTTTTTTCGCCTGCCTCTGTTTGTTATGACTATCAATTATGTCTGACTAGCAAGTATTGAGGAGGCGGGGCACGCTGTAGAGTCCTGGAACACTTCAGATGCTGCATGACAAATACTTCTCTTACTCTGACTGAATCATCCTTTTTAAGGACAACGAATTTCTACTACATGGGGATTCTTAGGACATCTTTTCGCCTTTCTTTTGCTTTTACCCGGTTGTCCTGGGTTTTAATCTGGCGAGAAGGGCTGTAGTCTTCATTTTTTTGACGGCTGAGTCGTTCAGCACCTCTTTTTTTCCAGTTAATTGCTATCGGCTTCAAGGACGGCAGTATACGCATTCTCGATCATTTGGGCAATTCAGTTCAGAACGGCTTCTATAAAAAGGTGAGTGGCCTCGTAGATCTCACTCTTGTCATAACTGTCCGCACGTAATCATTTACTCTCCTTCCCGCTATTCCGGCGAACAGCTTATCTAATTGAACACTGCATCGCCATAGCATGTAGGCAGCAAAAGTGCCTAATTACTTTTGCATTCCATTACCACGTTCTGACAAAATCTTTGTTTCTTGCCCAGAAAATTTAGCCGGGGCAACAATCTTAACTGGTGACCACAATGGCTGTTTTATTGGTCGAATCTTCCACGATCTACGGCCAAGTGGGAAACATTCAGAGCACACAGTTCCTTTGTCTGCGTTAAAGACTATGTGATAGCTCCACGAGCTTAGAGGAATTCTCCCACTACTTCCACACATCTCAATAACTTCTAAACCTCGTTGGACAGTCTGTTTACTTGATGTCTCTTAGCACCAGGAGACTTGAAAAATTAGCTAAGTACAAGAGCGTTTACGGATGTCCACGAAAACCGCGAATAGTCCTCTGATGCAGAGTTGCTTCATCTGCTTAAATTTCACGGCTGCAGACTTAAAGGATGGAGAAAACAGCAGGATATCAGGCCGCTTTCCTGTTTTCGATTTCTTGTCTAGTCACACCAAGTAATCGAGGACTGTTTTTTTTTCAGCACTTTACAGCCGTGAACTGTCTGACAGTGTCGGAAGATGGCAATTATATTATGAGTTGTGGCAACGATGGCTTTGTAAGTGCCTTTACATAGTCTCCTTTTGTAACAGGATATTCCGTTGAAACCTCTTTTACCAGATGAACATTAACAATAGAACTGGTGTAGAAAGTCAGGAGTTTCTGATTGCCACTTCCATACACAATCGCCTTTTTATGATTAACATTCTTCTGTGTTTTGCCCTTTTGGGTACTTTGTTCGCGGCTCAATGGGATATCAAATGTTGCTGTTGTAGAAGAGGCGTCAAAGGGCTAGCTTTGGTAAAAAGACGAATGCTTACTAGTCCGAAGTCTCCTGTGATGGAAAATGAGAAATTCGATTCCATCTATACTTAACAGGTTGACATCCTAAACTTTGTGGCATCAAAGGCTCTCAACTATGCGGCATGGCTGACTCTACAAGCCTAAATGCTCCAAGTTTATGCACGACGATACTTTAAATCTGTAAAGTGAACACCCCCCGTTCATCCAAAAAACCAGAGACAACAGCCGTCTGCGTTGTAGTACTATTATTCCCGCACAGCAAACGTTCATCTTCCTTCTGAGAAGTAATTTTCGGTCTGCTGTATTTTTTTCACTTCGAGGCTATCATCTACGACTTGGGTGAACCGGAGAGAAGTGAATGCGTGAATTTGCGGCACGTAACCAAGTGCGTCGCACTCTCTCCGGCCTACGGAAATGTGCGGAAGTTCGTGATTGCCGACAGTAAGGTAAGGCTTCAGGTACCCACAGAGACACATTGTTAAGCCCACTATCTTGTTTCGTAGTTCGGGGTTATAGTCCGATTAAGCCCATATTATACACGCTATTGACTATTGACTTGTTTTTCGGTTGCCTAGATTGTTCTTGAGGTAATTTAAATGTGTTATTAATACAAATTGTGGTAAGAAAAGAGATCACAAGGCCAGAAAGTATCTTATTTGA
>CACRXP010000096.1:1140108-1150386 GCA_902702965.1 Spirometra erinaceieuropaei
GTGTAGGCACTCGCCAACTCATCACTGACTCCCTGCCTTGACTGCCTGACACCCCGTCTGCTGCCTCCCACAACCGCGCATCAGCCTTCAGCGTGAAATAAACATCGGCATTTCCTGCCTCCCCCATCGCCGATTTGTGGTGGCTATAGGGTACTTCTGTTACTTTATCCGCAACAGACTAGTGGCCCCGACCTTTTGGAAGTAAAGAATTTTCAGTCGTCATGTTTACAATAACCGACGTCGGCCTAGGACGTGGTATGAACAAAACAATCTGGCAAAGGACGTCTCCACCGGCTGTAGTAACCGCTAGAGTGAAAATTCGAACAAGTTGACGAGTAATGCACACAGCCAGTGCGGCCCGATTACATCCAGATGATTCCTGATCTTTGGCCTTCCTCCCTAAAGCAGGCAATCGCAAGCAACGCAACTGTTTGTGTCTCGACGCTGCTAATAATACAACTGCGCAATGTTGTCGGCGTTCTGTCGCATTTATTGTGGGTTTTAGCCGAACGTTCGGGCGGATTTTCGTCTCTGCTGGCTTTTGTGTCGCAGGTTTTGGAGCTGGTTTCCGTTTACGTCAGGAATTACGATTTGATCCCAAAAGCGGCTTGTTCGTTGACAGTCTGACAGACCTTTGTGCCCTTGGGCAAACTTTTATGTATCAGCTCCCGATTGTACCCGATTGTCCTTATTTCAGCTTTTCTTACTAGGGTGACGCGTGATATTGTGCTTGAGGTTCACATCCCTGAATAAGGGACTAACCAGGTTCATATGTTCTATATAAATGGGGGGCTAGGGGCGGTCATAAATGACCATAGTAGTGGCTTTAATAAAGTCGGAATTATCTTCGCACAGACGGCGGTCGCTAATCTGTGTCAACTAGCAATGAAAAATCGATTTCTTCGACTTATCAGGTGTTCGGCATGCCTTGGAAAATCGGCTCCTTGTACGACGACGGAAATATAAACAGCGGCAAAAACCCAGGAAAGTCTGGCCTGGACCCAAGCCCATTATGATAAGACGCTAAGCAAATATTACAACGGTAGAATTGCTAGTAGCTATGAGACACGTAGATGCATCGTTTACACACTTCAGTGGCTGGTCAGACTCCACTGACAACAGCAACTGAGCTGCTGAGAAACTTGGAACTCGCCGTTCGTTCTGCAAAGATAGGCGCTAGTATGCATGCTAGTAGTGTCGGAAGTATCCACGTCTAATCCCGAACTGACACCTTTCCGGATGCCTGCGGGGCACATGGTTGTTACACCTGCTTGTCACCCCGACTTCCTAGTGATGCCGGTCAGTGCTGCTTGGAAATCATTTACTGCAGGCGCTGAAGCCTGGAGAACTCTACTAGCATCGCCGTCTGTGGTGTTGTTCATCATGAGGACTATCGAGCATCTGCTCCAGTCAGTCCACTCACTGGTCAGAAACTTAAGGGGTTGGGTTGCCAATGTAGTAGATAGGGTACGGCTCAACGACCCATGAAGTCATAGTTTTGCTTGAAAGTTGAGCCAGCCCCTCAAATGTTTCCCATGAGACTGCTAATACCGTTTAGACATCTACAGGTAGGCGTTGGATGGAGTAGTCGAACTTGCATTCACCGACAAGGGGCCGCAGTCACCTCAAAAACTGTGGCGATTTTCGGCCACGAAGTTCTTCGCTTGTGGGAGATAGCGCGACAGACGCTCCGACGTTACGGCGACGCGCTTTATAGGGTCCCCTTTTGTTTGTTCTGCGACAACTTTTTGCAGGATGATGGATAAATACGTCGCTCGGTTATTCGCCGTATTTGCCAGGCAAGTAGCACGTAAGGTAATTTGGATTTCTGCCGGGTGATTTTGCGTGTCTCGAATTACATTTTACAATTAGTGGTCTAGCGGTCTATGTTTCGCGGACATAAAGCAGACACCATGACTGAAGTGAACTGGGTGGTAATTCGTGGATTTTTGATTGTTCGTGCGACCTTATCAAGTTGGAATCCCCCATGTATGCCAAAACCGCTCAGAGTCAACGCATCCTCTAAATTAGGAGATAAAACGACGGTGACTTTCATAAACTTGACTGGTTCACCATACAACGTAGTTGGCAGTTGTCGGCGGGCTGTGCTGCGCGAGCATGTCAGCCAGTGATCTCGTAAGTCAAGGGGCGTGTGATCTGTGTTCACTCATGTGAGCATTTCTCGGATTTTCCATCGACTTATCGATTTTCTTGCTTTTCTGATCTGCCTTTAATTCACGCTAAGCAAGCGCAGATAGTCGTAAATTGACAGCAGCGGCGCGGCTGTTTGCCTTGGGTGCAGCCATATGGCCTGAAGAGTAGCCTATATGCTGATGGCAGATGCTTCTACCATCGCCGTCGATGCAGTTCTCCAACTAACTGCACTTAGGGTTATTGCAGATCTGGTTTCGTTTTCTAAGTATTCTAGCACATTAGAATTCTGCTGTCATGTTTTCTGATGAAACCTTTCGCTGTTTGTGACATTTGTCATTTTCGACATTTCTCGGAGGCCGTGAGTTCCTCACACTGGTTGGCCAAAAATCGTATGTTTTCGCTCTCCAAGGAACCCCATATCCCCCTCTCTATATGTGATTTAACAAGTTGCTTGCATACCACAGTTTTCTGTGAAATACGGCGTGCCAATAGTAAAGAAAATGTGACCACTGACACATCACGCACCGATTTAGACATGCCTATCGAATCTCTTCGACTCATAAGCAATAATCATCGCTCTATAAAGATACCAAGAACTTCAACTTTTTCGTACCAAGAAGTCTTCGCCTCTCCTCCGAAACGTGATCCTTACTCCATTAACAGGAACCAGCGTTGGCGACATGTATACTGGGATCAAACGCCAGTTCGTTCTTGTATCAATGCGACTACAGTTGTTTGAAAATCTTCAAAACCTGACTAGACCAAATGTCCGCGCGACAGTGAGTCCCACCACTGAGCGATTCGTCTGACCCAATGCTATGCGGGATTTGCTATGTTGAATCCACTTGTCTCCCTCATCAGCTCGTTAAAGTTCATCATCAAACAATATCCTTGGTAGGTGCCTTTGCACACCTGACCCCAATTTCGCTGATGTGCATCTCAATTTGGTCGCTTCGCTCTCACATTCAAATAGTTGTCTTCATTTGCCGACATGTACTGATGGGTTCACTCGGTGTCCTATGACCGTGCCACTTTCGGACATTCCCGTCAAGACTGGCCACAACGTTCTCGACACTGGAATGCCAAGTACTGTGACGACTGACTGTGACAATTAGTTCATGTTCTCTTTGTTCCAAAACCTCACGTCCCTTTTAATGACCAATCGTAGTAGAACAATAGTAGGCCAGTGGACTGATCGAAAGTTTTTCTTACGCCAGTAATCGCCGGTCTCAACAAGTGGACCTCATTCCAGGTGATGACCTGACAACCTGCCTCTCGTGTTGCTTTCCCTCCGTACCATCATCGAAGCAGATATTGCATTGGTTGCATTGCAGACGAAGTTGTCTATTGTAATACTCTACGCCTTTCCAGCCAGATAGTTGATCCTACGGAATTGCTGATTACTTTACATGATGAAGGCAGCTACGTGGACCGGTATTGCTGGGCGATGCGACAACAGCCTGCTCTTTTATCCTCCTCCGCCTGGTTACCTGAGACTTAGTGATGGTCCACCATAACGTTCTTTACCGGCCCTCGTAGCCTCCATACGACAATTCGACCAAGGTTCTCTCGCGAGCGGAATAGGACCTCGGCATCGAACTGAATAACAAGACCGACTCCACCTGCATTGATCTTGCCAAACCTGCTTATAGGGAAGACATCGAGCCCTCTTATCTGTCAGTTCCCGCTAGGGCTAGCAAACCAACACAACCACTGCGTTCGACATCTGTGGGGAATCTCTAAGGTCCTCGTCACTTATCGGCCTAACCGACAAGCAGGTTGCCACGCGGCCACAGCTGCTTAATTAAATAACGCATACGCGCCTGTTTTGCGGAGAGTCAGAGCAATCGATAAGTCAGTTTCTCGTTAAGTTTAAGTTCGGACTTTGAGCCGGAACTCGCATGCAAGCATCAACAGCACACATAACGAACGCACGCGTAGGCGTCTCAGTCCACCTTTCACACCCTTTGCTATATCCAGTCCACCTAAGCTGGTATGTGATACCTTTTCTGTTGCCGTTCTTCGACCTCTGGTTTTCTACGAGAAACGGGTCTATTACAGTTACAGTTCGTCGTTTACTTTCGACGGCCGCATTTTCGTCGAAAGTCGTGAAATTTGCATACAGGCGAAACTGCGTAACTCCTCAGTGGGGGATTTCCCATCGCCATGATTTCGACTGCGAGCCATGCTGTCATGAATTTTGCCCGCTTTTAACGGTAGACGTTCGTCATTTTCATGGAGTTGCCTATCACCCTCTAAGCGGGCTGCATCGATGATACCATTAACTAAGGTGAGGAGCAAATAGTCTGATTAAGTGCGTTAGTCGGGCTGCCTTTGGTCTGCGCGGGTGCTTTGTTATTATTTTGCATGCGTGTGGCATGCTTTGGACAGGTGCCTTATACAATATTATCCACTGCGCTTAACCCCGTCATCAGTCGACTCAGAGTAACGCCGGTACTGAGGTATTCTTCATATCAATTCAGCGCATTCCCAGCTATAATCAATCCGGCATCCTGGCAGTCGTGGCTTAGCAGATTGCCATTTGGCGGCGAACCTTGGTCCTCCGAAACGGAGACCAGACTACAATGCCTTCCTCTCAGTTTGGCCTCTATAGTCTCTCTCATTTCTGTGAGATTGAAGAGCCCCCTTCTTGAGGCGAGATATGCGTGAATTTGAAGAGCGGATCATTTGTGGTAGGCGTTGCAGGGGCACATCGCTCTTTCAGTCATTAACTCTGCGACCGTCCTCGGTCATTTTGACTCTTGTCATGCCTACTTTGAACACTGTAAGTATGGAAAAAGTGGGGTGAGGTAGACTCATCAGTCAGATGCACTACAGACGAATTCAGGCGCAACTCACCGCCACACCCACCTCGTGGGGTCGTGGTGGTGGTCGTCGCTTGTGACCGTTTTAACTATCGGTTGGCCTGCAGGTGCCTTGGAACACATCTACCGCGTGCCTTTGTTTTTTTTGACGTATCTCTCTTGTTCTTCGATTGATGTTCTTGCTAGGGTTCAGTGGTAGATAGCAGGTTCGTGGGAAGAGTCAACAGCGTGTTGTCGTCGCCAGGCAGTAGTTTATTGGCAGGCGCGACTGATGAGGTGTGCAAGTGGGTCTTTGTAACGCGCATTGAGGTTGACATAATGACCGATACTGCTACCATCGAAGTGCCATGCCCAGTGGAACACGCGGTCGCTCGCGGGGGACGCGCAGAGCCTTTCACTGACATACTGATCAAAGCTGATGCCGCTTTCAGGTGAGAACATAGAGTTTGCAAATACATTCATGAATATGCGATGAATCATTTGTTTCCTTAGCACTTAATGTATCTCGCGTGCGGATTTGAACCTACGAGTTAAGCATTCATAAAGTTCAATCAATCCGATAGTGTCCGGGTCGACCACGTTAGTCTTCAGTTATAAAAAGACGTTTGGGGGAAAGGTTGGGGGACTATTTTAGAAGTCGACCTAAAATTAGTTTAATAATATGGAACAAACAGCTCTTATTAGTACCTGACCTACTCTGGCAGTTTTTTTTCCTAAGTACATTCATATTTATCGCTATATTGTAGGAGCTAGACATAATACTCTTTTTTGTTTCACTAGCTTGTCCTCTTCTCCAAAGGAGCTCTGACGCGGTTTAAGACCGAGGAACTCTACTCATCTCCCGGACTGATAAGGAATCTTAAATGGCGTCGATCACTCCTTATTTGGTCCGATGATCAAGTACGCGTGGTTACTTTTTACGTATAAGCATTTCATTGATGATTTGGCAGATTTTGAATAATTCATATTGACCCAACTGTGAAAAACTCGGCGCCCCGGTGGGATTCAAACCCAAACAGTAAGGGAAGGCTTTAGTACAGGCAACGCTCTAACCACCTGAGCTACGAGGCCCCGCCGGACGACGCAAGTTTAATCACATTTGGGTCAAGTTACCCGCCCAACCTACTGTAACGTCTAGAGTCCACCAAATCTGATACAGTAAGTTGACTGCCCAAGCAGGATTTCCTAAGTAATTCACCAGATGATTACCAGGCTCACGTATAAACATTTGTCCATTCCCGAAAAAGCTGTGCTTATTGCAACGTAGGTAGGTGGTGTCCTCGTTAAGCGTATTATTTCCTACCTTAAATAATGGTGTGGAACCAATTAGCACCTTGGTTATGCCCCCCGATTCAAGGCTTTGCTACTTTGGACTGAACTTTTAGGAGCTGTTATTGCCGCCATGTGATTGCTTTTTAAAGCTCTCTTGCTGCCACTGGAGGTAGCCGGATAAATTCGTTGAAGTCCTTGGGGTCACGATTGATAATTGCAAATACTGCAGTTAGCTGGATCCTGTTATCTACTCTCAGAAAGCCCCACAATAACAAATAAGTTTTTAATTTCCCGCCTGTGCTCGCATTGCTGTCTTTTTGTCCTATAGGCAGTGCGTGTCTACGACCTGCGAAAGCGCTCTCTAATAAATTACATCCCTCTCGTCAAGGATGACCAGGAGTAAGTACCACTTTTTTTTTTTACCAAATTACATGTTTCTTTCTTCACGTCAAGGCACTGCTTTTTCACGGCTTACTGGTCAATATTTAGATATTTGGTTTTGCGCACTGCTTTTTCTGTCGCCCAGAAGCACAGCTGTATAAAGGAAACTTTCCTGGTGGGCTGGACAAGATGTTTCCACTCCTAGTTCGGAATCTAAAGGTGACTTGCAAGTTGTGGCCCGGCCATGAATACCCTTTTGTATGAGTTTTTCAGTAGCCATGCAGGCCCCGACCTATTTTCGTTCTTCTCATAGCTTCCAGGTAGCTGTTTATAATTCCAGCTACCTAGATAGGTCGAACTGGGAATGAGATTTTTTGACTAGGATTTACTCGGCTCGAGCCCAGTTGCTATATACACCGGAAAATTGATCGGAATAGCCGCTTAATATCAAGGTCTGAGAATTTGGCGGTAGTTTTTCTTGTGCGACGTATAATACCAACACAGGTGCTAGCCGATGGCTCATTAACGTGTTTTGCCAATTTTCCGCTACTGCCTGACACAATTACGAGGGTTTCGGCTCCCTGGTGGGTATTCCAACGTTCACCATGTTGTTTCTCACATAAATCCACTTAGCAGTTAACTACTTATGTTAAGTATTTTAGTCTTCCTTATTGAGGCGCTGTCAGAAGTGTACAACAACAGCTCTTCTACATACTATTAACACATTTTACTACTTTATCTATATAGATTCTTGGTGGGCCGCTTTCCCTGTCATCTCTTTTGGCACTCCAACGACTGCTTCCTCATGGGTTGTGGTAAAACGCTGAACGTATGTCATATCAAGAGGCACACCCCTCCTGACTTCGATGCCCGTTGGAGTTCAGCCATGTCGGTTGATCGAGACTCAGACACCTCGTCTCAGATCACCTCCATTTCTTCCTCTATAAACATCCCCTCCCGTACCACTTTTTCTGTCCGAATCACAAGTCAGATCAATCTTCCCGATGCACTGATTTGTGGTATTGCTAGTCATCAAACTTATGTACTGCTTCTCATCTGTCCAATCCAATCCGACGAGGATGCTCTCCTAACGGGCAGCTCCACTATGCAAAAACCTCAGATCTTGGTTGTAGACATGGGCGATCTCGGTGACAACAATCCTAACCCATCTACAACTGGAAGTCTCCTGTCTCTTCCCCTTTCATCTTATGAAGAAGTTGCCCGCGAAGAGATCATGCTGAACTTTAATACCAATCACAGATTCCAGGACCTTGGCCTAGGTAGGCGTCCTGTCAAAAAACGGTGTTAAGATATTTTCTTAGCAGACGCTCCCTGACTATTCTTTTTTGTTTATAGCAAGCATTCCTGGAGAGGATACACATTTCATTTTCTCCCCGGTTGACGTTATATGTGCCCAAGTCCCCTCCGCAGACGACCGAGTCGATTGGTACTTGGAACAGGGTCTGCCTAATCGGGCCCTCCAAATTGCCAATGAAAATGCCAGTGATTTAGTGAAACATTCTGTCAAGGTAGATACCGATTTTTAAATCATTTATGTCAATTTATGATACCTTCTATTTAAATTACTTGTTGTTTACCAGTCTCGGCACATTTATGTCTTTGTCCTGGATTTTCTGGCCTTAAAAACCCGTTTTCCACTCACTTTTTGGCTAAGTACTTCTGTCGTAGATTACAATTTTCTTACGAATCCTTTACAGAAAGGTAATTCACTTCTAAATTATGTCACGGCTTCCTAAGAATTAAAGCTCAAACCGGGCTTATGTACCCTTTTCCTCCTGCCCAATCCTAAGTGCTAGGTCCCGGTTATCCGTATTCAAGACGCCATTTTGGTTGGATCTCCCATCCTCTTCTCCTTATTCATCATCATCATCATCATCATCATCATCATCATCATCATCATCATCATCATCATCATCATCATCATCATCATCATCATCATCATCATCATCATCATCATCATCATCATCATCATCATCATCATCATCATCATCATCATCATCATCATCATCATCATCACCACCACCACCACCACCACCACCATCATCATCATCATCATCATCATCATCATCATCATCATTTCATTGCCTGAGACGGCGACGTTATTTTCCGCATCTGCTTCTCTTTAAGGCCCTGGGTTCGCAGTATATGGAACAGCTTATAAATGACAAAGACTTTGTCGGCGCCGCTGCACTGTGTCCGCATATTCTCAAAGATATGAAGTCTTGGGAGGACCAGGTCTACCGTTTTCTCCATCTGGGCCAGTTGCAGGTATCTCTTGTTTTTGCCTTCTCATCGTTTGTGTCTAAATAAGATAATCGTTACTCCTAAAAATACTTGTCTGATGGAATTTTTTCCGGTTGGCGTAGATTAAAATGTGATCGAAAGTAGCTGGGGCGCTACCATTCCAAAATTGATAGATTCAGCTTTCTGCAAGATGGACGCATTCATATCCTCAAACGACTGACGAACAGTCTGTTGCTCAGAGTGCTCGAGATGTGCAAGATAATTGGCATACAATGCATAATACTTACACAAGAGAACCAAAGCACGTATGGATTATGTTTGCTGTCCCCCGATTCAGTCGCATAGTCAGCAGTTGAGGAATTGCTCAACGGTTCCTAGTACGGAAAGGGTATAAAATTACCCATCTTGATGACAGATGTTAACAAAACTTGGACGTTTAGATTAGAATTAACAGTGGCTGGTCTCATGAAATACTTCCTGAAATTCTGGAATTCGTTTTCGATTAGGAAAAATTACTTAAGTGGGGATTGTAATATTGAATATCATGCGGAATAACCCCATGGTATTTCAGACACGCCAGGATATAGGCTTTTGGATTCACCTCATTTCGACCACTGGCAGAAACCGCACTCAACAGAAAATGACTGCTTAAGCGGTATGCATTTTCCCACTTTCTTTCGATGCCCATATAAATCCAAATATATTCCGTAGAAAACACGCACAAAAATATTATTCCTTGTACTCATTCAGTAGCAGATCACGTCTTCTTCGAATTATGTACTCGAATAAAGGGTATTTTTGGATTTTAGAAGTTTTCCAGTCTCCAAATAATTTCGAGCCCCATTTGCTGTTGCACTTGTGTTCAGGATTTCCAAACTGTAAACTATACGCCTTTCTCGCAAGAAAAATCAAATGATTCTTTATGTTGTCAGAAAGATTCCACATAGGGCTCATACATTTTGCAGTGAATGTGGACTATGTTGTATAATTCACGAGGAGCATCAGTAAACGGGCCGATACATTTAACCGTCTTAAAAATTTCATAATTAGAAATCTTATCAAAACCGAAAGATACCCTCCCCTCGAGTATAACATTTGGAGAAGACCTGAGTTACTTTCGAATGAGTACGAGGAAGAATGTTTTTGTGCGGGTTTTCGTAAAATGTATTCGAATTTACAAGGACCTCGGAAATCAGCAGGATGATTGCCTACTACTTAAGTGACCATTTTTATCGCGTGCGGTTTTTGCGGGCGGCCAAAATGAAAAGCATTCAAAAGCCAACATCCTGGCTTATCTGAAATATCATAGGATTATGCCACACGATAATCAGTATTACGACCCCACTTAGGCAGTCCTAATCCAGAACGCACTTCAAAATTT
>CACRXP010000096.1:1156796-1173780 GCA_902702965.1 Spirometra erinaceieuropaei
GAATTTACAAGGACCTCGGAAATCAGCAGGATGATTGCCTACTACTTAAGTGACCATTTTTATCGCGTACGGTTTTTGCGGGCGGCCAAAATGAAAAGCATTCAAAAGCCAACATCCTGGCTTATCTGAAATATCATAGGATTATGCCACACGATAATCAGTATTACGACCCCACTTAGGCAGTCCTAATCCAGAACGCACTTCAAAATTTGAGTTGACATTTTGTGCGATTGGTCACTAACTGTATATGTCTAGTTCTCAGACAGGCTTGTAAACAATATTTCAGTCCACTGGTAATTCCTATCACTTTTTTCTTGTCAATGGTCTCAGTCCTGCCCACTTTCAATGGAGAGCCTGGTCCAGAGCCAACCTGATTCAGATATACGACTCAGTGCATTTGGCATGACTGGACGCAGAGAATCAGTTAACTGTTTGTGTCCGAGTTGCGTTGCCTTAAAGGAAGTTTTATTTTCACTGCTATTGCTGTTCTTGAAATCACCACTGTTGACTGCCTGCACCCCCTTAAAGATCTAGTTTCGTTTCCAAACATGATACACAGACTTCAGGGCTCAGTTCGTTCTATTGTGTGTATTTATTCGGCGTAGAAAAACGGTTTCAGGTGAGGCGCCGGAGGCTTGGGTGAATGACAATAAGGGCTGAGCGTAAATTATGGGAGTAAAGGCAACTTGATAACCTAGTAAGGCTATTCCCGCACCACCATATGGAATAGCCAATGGTTCTCGTACTGGCCTTCTTATCCACGATGAGTGAGAAAACCATAATCTAGGGTTCTCCTGGGTCCTCGCTATGATGTTCGGTGTCCAAATTAAAGTGGTTGACAACAAAGGTCACTTGGTCGCATCCCGAGGTGGTATTCTTCCTCATGACTGCAGTGGCCACACTACTCTACGTGACTCAACATCCTCACACTCAATCACAAAGCTTGCTTCCTACGACCTAACTATGGATTCGGCCTGTTTGCTTCCTTGGCTGCTGTCAGTTAGTTGTCGACAGCATGAACCTATTTGAAAGAAGTCGATCAGTCACGTTCGGTAAATGTTTCTGAACTCCTGATTTGCTACCGCGCTATTCTAGATGCTGCAACTGATGATGCGTATATCATACAGTTGTTCGTACTCTTGCAGTTGGCGCGAAGAGGTCACGCATCCAAGTGTCTCGACGTCTCTGAAGCTTCATGATCTGACGTTCGTTTGTGCTCTGTCCCTGGGGGACAGACGAAATCCTCAGGTCTTTTTGCTGCCAGAAAATGGGTGGACTTTAAACGTCTTTTACACGCGATGCGATCGAGGCGCTTGGAACTTCGCCGCAAAGACAAGGTTGTCGCTCTGCAGCCTTGGGAGGGTGAGATCTTGAATAAGTAGAGCACAGTGCGACTGCTATCTCGCCGTAATTGTGGTTGCGGAACCTCTTGCCATTATTACCGCCACACACTTATAATTATTATTGGTGTCCGAATCCCCGCTCTTGTGCTGAATGTTCTCCTAAACACTGTAGCACGCCCACATGAGGTGAAGCTCTTTAGATCAAATGCCCATGTTTCAAGTAATGTTTAGCACCGTCACCGATGCCAAGTTCTTGATCCGCGGATTAAGCCGGCACTCTTAAATTGATACACAGGAACTAAGGCGATTTCCTAACGTCAGATACATTTTCCAAACCATGCCAACATGCATAGGCGGTAGGATATATTCCTTGCTGCGAGGACGACCGTATAAGAGGAATCGAGTGCCACACATTACCCGGGTATTGGGCAAGCCTTCGTTTGCACATCAATTAATAACGTGCTGGCTGTCTTTAGAGGTTTCTGTCAGTTGACCACTTGACACTTCTTCAACTTTTGTTGTGCTTTCCTAGTCAGGGTTTTAGGATTTTTAGGATCAGGTAAACGTAAACTAGGTAGCACGCATGCTTCCTAATCCCATGCTTTGGGGAAGTCTAATGAGGAGGAGCTGATGACTTTTTTATTCACTCCATAGTTCCACTCATAGTTCTTAAACTTCTCGCCCACATGCATAGATCCTGGTCCCCTACTTGCCGGTTACGTCAATTAGACTCAGCCCAGCTGTCTATGAGACCGTTCTCTTGGACCTGATGTCTGCGTCACCGGAGGGCTTTCTAGCCAAGTTGAAGGACTGGCCCCCAAATTCTGGTCTCTACCCCGTCAACTCGCTGATTTCCGCACTGCAGGAAAAAACTTCTTCTGTTTCTCCCGTTGCAAGTAATCAACTCCTAGTCATTCTTTTTATTCACACACAGTACAGCCTATTTATACGAAACGTTTGTCTTCCTCAGGCGTTGCACAGATTTTCATTGCCAACCGCTTGCTGTGTCGATGTTGACGTTGACGAAGATTAGTGTGGGGCTTGTAGTCCTTCTCCATTCTATCAACCACCGTCCCACTAGCGAAAAGAGGGATAAATTAGCAGACAATCCCGACACGGCACAATTTTCTACAGTGTATTGCCAAGCTTGGAAGTCATTCAGGGAAATTCGGTAGACGTCAACCCTAGCCGACAGGGTCATGATGTTCCTAGTAATTGCCTGCATGCATCCGACATCCCCACCTAGATGAAAGATACTTTCAATTACTTACACATTGCTCTACTTTTCACTGCGAAGGGATCCGACCTTTACTGGGTCTCGCATTAATACTATCTAGAGTCGAGTTTAGACTGAATGCCGAACTTTCGTGTCCTCCACACGCGCCGCTATTCACATTTTAACAGAGAATTCAATCTGAAACCGGCAGTCAGCTTATTTTTAGCTTGGAGGCATACGATTATAGACGCAACTTTTTGGCAAGACGCATATCCACAGCACTTCTTGGGCTACTGAGTCGAATGGTCCCCTCTACGGCTGGGGTGATTGTACTTTTGATCTCCTATAAGTGGGATGGTACGTAACTATCCACCATCCTGGACAGCACAGGTACTAGCTAAAGCCCAGACACTCGCATTTCGTCGATTCTCTGCCGCTGCTTGACGCAGCTGTGAAGGGTTCGGCTCATCAGTGGGTCCTCCTGTGTGTTTTCTGATATATGAACCCCAGTTTCGTCCCGTCTTGTTTCATTTTCGAGGAAATTAATGCTCAAACTCGGAGTAAATCCTTCGGAACAGGCCTTTTCTGGCTCGGTCCGAGGGTTGACATGAATATTTAGTCCGAAATCTGTCGCCTACTGCGAAATAATTGCGCAACGTCATTAGGTCTGTATTACGCGCCGCTGTGCGGCTGCTGATCGGGCTCGAAAGAGAGACCCAAGGCACATCGGGACGAGTGAGTCTCGTAACACGATTGGTGAGCGCCCTTCCACCATTGAATGTTCTCTATAAGTTTGAATTCATAAGGACGTTGAGAATAAATGAGAACACACATATATATATATATATATGTATACTATTTGAGTAGCCATTTTTGCAGAGTGTGGTTCTTCACAGGCGGCCCAAAAGAAGCTCGTTCATAAGCTCGCATCCCGACGTGACTGAAATATCTTGGGATTCTGCTGCACGATCATTTGTATTACAGCCATACATAAGTTGTTTTGTAAAGAAGATGAAGATCCGATCTCTGGGACAGTGGGTTTATTAGTCTGAGCTTTCGGTCTCGTACAGGAGGCCATCATCAGAGACTGTGAGAAGGCAACATCAAATGGGCGGTTTTTGTAGTCACGCCATGAAGGGGGGGGGGGAGATATGAGTGCAGCGGGTGGTATTCTCGATAAGTTGCGTCCCACGCCGTCTCACGGTGGCGTGACTGCGTGCACCCTTGGCTGGAAATTGGGTCTCGCCCCTTGGCCGCGGGAACGGAGCGCGTGATAGCAGGGGGGTATTTCAACGTGCCTGTTGATAGAGTCGGTGCCAGACACCCAGGCCTCTAACAGTTCACGTCCTGTCTTATTGCTGGCCCGCGCCACTATCCGCGTGCTCGCAAAGTTGAATTGGTGGCCCTCCTCCAGGGTGTGAGTGGCGATCTGAGACAACGGGTCGCCTCTCCGGACCGCGCGTTTGTGCTCCGTTATTCGTGAGCTAAGTCGCCGTCCGGTTTGTCCTGTGTAGTGGCGAGGGCAGTCCCGACATGGGAAATACCCCCCTGCTATCACGCGCTCCGTTCCCGCGGCCAAGGGGCGAGACCCAATTTCCAGCCAAGGGTGCACGCAGTCACGCCACCGTGAGACGGCGTGGGACGCAACTTATCGAGAATACCACCCGCTGCACTCATATCTCCCCCCCCCCCTTCATGGCGTGACTACAAAAACCGCCCATTTGATGTTGCCTTCTCACAGTCTCTGATGATGGCCTCCTGTACGAGACCGAAAGCTCAGACTAATAAACCCACTGTCCCAGAGATCGGATCTTCATCTTCTTTACAACAAGAACCTGGGATTCGCATATTCGCTTCCATCCGTGATAAGTTGTTTTTCCTTAATCGAAAATAAATTTCAGAATTTCAGTCAAAATTTCATCAGATAGCACATCTACCGTAGACCAGGGTTTTGGAAAAATTCTACATCCCTCGGCATAAACATCCCAGTAATTCAGTGTTGGCTCCCTTGTTGCAGCCTGGGCAACTTCTTGTCCCATCCAACCACCACGATCGTTTGTCCCTGGTGGGTTTCTGTGTTAACACGCGTATGTGCGTGCCGAGCTACAGTCGTCTACTTTAGCACATTGGCCGCAATCTTTTTAATTCAATCAGTCTTGACCATCCGACTGACTGGAAACCTGTGTTACCATGTACTTGCAATGAGTTCGGAGGAAGACAGTTGCCATCGTAGTGATGAACCTGTCTACTCTTATGTGCCATCCTTCCACTTCATATGCTATAGCATGGTTCACTGTCACTTAACCCCATATATGATCACCGAAACTTTGGAATTTTGGTGTTTAGCGCCTCCCGATTTTGTTTCCTATCAGCAGGGCCGTGAGAAGGATAACCGGCACTTGAAGATGGCCATTTAAGACCGATCTTTGAATGGGGACAATTAGGTGGCACAAATCTGCGATAATCTCTTTCCCTAACAACGGCATCAGCCACTGTTAAAGGGTTTTCAGGTTAAGCCGATTTCGGCTGTCAGCACCCTTATTGCCCATTTCAGTCCACGTGTCACTATGCTGATTGAGATTAGAGCAGACATCGCATGCGTTGAGTTCTTCTGCGAAAATATATCGAATCTACTTTTACTCCCATCTTGCCCTCCGTCCTCCTTTTCACCGAAGATAAATACGTCATGGCAAAGGAAAATCCCGGCATGTGCGCACTGTGGAATGCCCTCATCATTCTCTACGAGTACTCCAGCTGCCCTGAGAAGGGCCTTGAGTTGTCTATCCAACTTCGGAATCATAGCATGTTCGATCTCCTTCGTCTTCGTCTGCCGGGCGCTGATGGCAGTCGATTTGGAGCGGTGGTTCGCCAAAATCTCATCGCCTTGTTTGAAATGGATGTTCAAAAGACAATCAGCCTACTTCTGGAGTGTATGAGAGAGTTTCCGGTAAATTCAGTCGCCCCTTTTTTTTTAGTATTCCTCACTCCTCTCAGTAATAAATCCTTCAGCGTATATTCATGATCGCTATGCGACCGTCTTTGTGGGCTCTAGACCGAGCCTCAAGGCACAACGGGACGAGCATGTCCCCGTACCCCGACCGGCGTACGTTATTTTCAACATTGTTAATATTCCCAATCGCATACGACGAAACAATGGGTCGTGTCTCACCGTTAGAGTTTTTGACTCAATGACCAGTAATCTCGGGTTCGAATCTCAGGTGCTCAAGAAACCTGGTGTTGCATATGGCTGACCGATAGTAGCTGACAAGCCAGAAATGACCATTCTAGCCTTCCTCGTCCTTGTCCATACGTCTTTCAGCATATATTTGTTCCAGTATATTTGTAAAGGTGTCAATCTTGAATTTCAATTGACGGACATGAACGCCTTTCCATGTTGCAAGTTTTTTAAGTTCATTTCACAACTCTACTTTGGTGGTTAGTCCGAGAAATTTCTGCATGATCCCTAGACTAAACAACCATGGAGTTTTTTCGTACATTGTCATATGTCTTTCCTAATAAATCACCCGCAATTACTTGCGCTCATAATTTGTTATGAGGAGATTTTAATTATCATCTGCCATTTGCCATTAAATAGTCCACCAGACTATTCTGTCACAACAAATTGTAAGTTTTATTTTTGAAAAAAGTGCTATTCATAAACATGCAACCATCTCAGACAAAAAACCACATAGTAAACACCCAAAGGTGGGTTAACTTGAAAATAGAGCAATTTCGGCTGCCCTGCGTTTATTCTACCGATGTCTCGCAAGAAATCTAACTTCCGCCGTCGGGGGCTCTGTAGACATGGCGATGAACACAGTTTGTACAGTGGCAGATGTGGACAGATGACTCCTGACCAGCAGTTTGCCTACGCAGCCAGCCACACCGTTGCATTATAGGCAGCTCCAATGGTCGTAACCCTCTGTCGATTAAAGGTACTTTGCTTTCGAAGCTCTGGAAAACAAGCTCTCGGCTCCCAAGCTTACCTCCTCCCTCTATTTGTGTTCGCAAACGGTTTATTGCCTTCAGGAACTAGGCCTGTTTGTTTTGGGACTTCATTCATTTTGGCTATCACTAATCTTGCAGAGAGCTCAATTTTTTGCTAACCGGAAAAATTTTCCGCCAGGTCGATTTCGTCGTTCGGGAACTGGACGCCAACCCAATACTCCTTTATCAGGTATGTCAGGAGTTTTCCTAACAATATTGAAACCCTCTGGTAGCAACAGTGTTTTAATCTGAAGGTCCAGACACGGCCAGAGCTACTATAGTTTTAGCTTCTCAACTCCTTATTTTCCTACGTGGGGTCCCACCATAGCCATATTCTGGGACATGCATTTGCCTGTCAGCATTAATCACTGGGTTCGAAAGTAAAATGTTCCCAGTTTTCGTTTGGAAACAAATAACAAAACGGGATTTTAAAAGTGTTTGCGCCTCTGAGAAGCGGGGTTTTACTAAGCGCGAAACAATTATCTCATGAAATGTCAATTGAATTTCCGAAATGTGACCCTAATTAGAAAGGATTACTCAGTTGAGGTTGTAATGGTGATTATCGTGCAGCATAATTTCAAACGAATGCAAACGAATGCTTGCCTTCGAATACGCTTTTCCCCGAGCGCCTGTAAAAACCACCCTCGGTAAAAAGCGACTATATGGAGTAGCTCATTCAAAAGAAGGTAACCTGGCATGGCTGGAATATTCTAGGACTAGAAGGCGACATAAACAATGTCATGACACCACCCAAGCAATCCTTTCTTGCCGAAAGCAAATTTCAGAATTTCAACTAACGTGCTGTAGCTTGGTCTTCATTTACTCCGCCAACCCATGCTTTGTTAACGAAGACATCACACAGAGGGAACAGTGTGGTGGACATAGAAAGTGCCCCTGCCAACAACCGGTCGAAATAGACTTTTCTCATACGCCTATCTTGGCGATGCGTAAGAGCTCAAGTAGTTCCGGATTCGCATGCCAGCCACTATCACCCTCTTGAGCGCGCTAGCGTGCGAATCGGGATCACTCGCACATGTTGTGTTTCCAAGCGAAACAGCCACCGCCTGACACCTCAGACCTCAAGCGCTAACCGGACAGCCAAGTCCACGTGCGGCTACCAACCGCCTCGCGCACAGGCGCGTCCTGACAAACACAGAGCGATCACTCTAGTAGTGCAACACACATTACCTGAACACCAAACTCCCCTGACCCTGTTCCCACAGCTCCATAAAATGTGCTAATAACATAGACCTACGCTTAACTTAACACTGCCAATAGAGTGAAGAGACGAGTCCCAGGAAGGGGTCGTGAAGAGGGAGACACGATCGCTGGGACAAGAGCTTTATTCGTCTGACGTTTTGAATTCCTGCGCGAACCCATCATCAGAGACAATCGCAGATACAGGTAGTTCATGCACAAGGGGCTGCAGTATTTATAGGATGCAGTCGCCATGCTACTGCATACCTATGAAAATTCACGGCTTCCCCCCCCCCCCCTTCATCAGGGATTGTTGCACTTGTTGTGATGACTGTTTGATGGTCGACATTCGTGTCGTCAATTGCTGCAATTTCATCACGGGTGTTGGATGTTAGTGTGATGATTGATCGACCATCTGACCCACCGACCCTGGCGTTAGGAGCAGTGTTCGCCTGTGTGCTCCCCGCGTGGCTAATTACTCCGCCTAGGCGAAGTCTCTGCACCGAGTATTGAATGGGAAAATCATTGCACTTGTTAATAGACTGGGGCGGCCAGCAGCTTCCGAAGCGTTCTTGACATACGGAAGCGCTCGCCAAAATTTGGGGTCCATGCGGTTTGGTTTTTCGTCCCTTTTGCGTATGCACCGGTTGACGAAGTTGCGGGGTAGCCATTGACTTTGAAGGCTCATCGAAGGTATTGTAGTTGTCTTCCGGCTCATTGCAGTGCGTTTCAACACGCCAATGAAGTGTCCTTGCGCAACTGCGTTTGTAGCTAATCGGGTTGTTGCTACTGAAGTTAAATACTTGCGTCGTATTTGTCGCTTTTCTGAACACTTTGGTCTTTAGGCCACCACAATTTTTGCGGCATACAAGGACTCTCATGAAGGGCAGCCGATTGTTCTCTTCTTCCTTCATCGTAAATTGTATACCCGGGAAGACCTCATTGGGACGTTCTTTGAATGTCAGCTGTTGGTTCCGGTCGATATCGACGAAGGTATCATCCACATACCGGGCCCAGAACTTCGGTGCGTGGCGTTGGAAGACCAGCGACTCTAACCGTTACAGGACCGTCTCGACGATCAATCCCGAAATCGGCCGATCCAGTGGGATGCCCGTCGCCTGTTCTTAGATTGTCCCGTGGAACGTGAAGTACGTCTTGAGACAAAACTCCAAGAAGATTATCCGTTTCATCGTATTTACTTTGTAGATGCAGCTCGATTGTCTCGACGGTCAGATCCTTAGGAATGGAAGTAAGATGGGACGTGACATCAAAAGCTACCATGACCACGTTTGGATGGAGGCTTACCCCTTTATGTTTCTCGAGGAATTGTGCTGAAGAAGAGACCGTAGTGTCTGACTCAGCGGTCAGGAACTTGGGACACCGGAACAACCACTTAGCCAGTCCGTACGTTGGAGTCCCTTTGAGCGACACGATGGGTCGGAGAGGTGCGCCCTTTTTGGTGCATCTTAGGGAGGTCATAGAATCGGACTAAAGCCGTATCTTGGAGTCTCGCCATGCGTCTGTCGGTCGGTGTTATTGCACCTGAATTCTCGAGTACCAATAACGTAGCGTTAATTTCACGTATCAGCGTTTTTACAGGGATCGTTGCACATGGGATATTGGTTTGTCGCTCCTCCAGTAAACCTTTATCTTTTTGAAGGTAGTCTGTCCTGACCAGTACAACTGTGGAACGTTCCTTGTCCGCTGGCACGATGACCAGGTCTTTTGTCGGCCTTGAGTTCTCTAAGCCCATCGCGCTCGACCTTGGAAAGCACATCCCGCCGCCTGTAGGCCATGAGGAGAGACGACACTTAGTGTCGGGTGAGGCTCTTAGTCTTCTCCGTTGCGTCCGCCTGACTAAAGATTGATTTCACTGTTGCAATCATTTTAACAGGTTTGGTGTCAGCCGTGTTGAATGAAGCTTCGTGCCGTAACACCTGCATCTGATCCTTCGTCAGCTCCTTTGACGAGAGGTTGTGCACCAGTTTGTCGTTTTTGGGCGACGTTGGGTTGGTCAGCTTTCGGAATTTGTTCTCCATTGCTGCGTCGCGTATCGCTCTCTGTTCGCGAGCTCGTTTAGCCACCCTCCGCAGGAGCAGATTTGTACCGATCTCGCCCATGAGCTCACAGCATCTGGGCTTCTCTTGGCTAATCCTCTAACGGTACTTGCGAAGTCTCGCGTGGCAATCTGGGAGGGGCACTCGTATCATCCTTCTGCCATGCTCAAATACTGCTCGTCTCGCCAAACCCGTGTTCACGGGCGACTTGTATGAAACGCATTTCGGTAACAACTTATTGTCGAGACACATATGCATAAACCGGATCTGCGCTTACGTAAAGGCCTCTTGAAGGGCCAAGGTTTCCCATCGCCGGGACGATCGGAGCGCATCGCTCCCAAATAAATTGCAAATAGAAGCGAAGAGACTACTCCCGGGAAGCAGTTGTGAAGAAGGATAAACGATCGCTGGGACAAGAGCTTTATTTGTCTGATGTTTCGTATCACACCAAGTGCAACAGTCCCTGATGAAGGGGGGGGGGGAAGCCGTGAATTTTCATAGGTATGCGGTAGCATGGCGACTGCATCCTATAAATACTGCAGCCCCTTACGCATGAACTACCTGTATCTGCGATTGTCTCTGATGATGGGTTCGAGCAGGAATCCGAAACGTCAGACGAATAAAGCTCTTGTCCCAGCGATCGTGTCTCCTTCTTCACTTAACATTGTCACCACATGTTATGCCTTCGCCATTTATACCATTCCCTGAAGCCGTCGGTCAAGCTTCTGTACCAAATAAGTCCCTCATTATGGCACACCTCGTATGATTCTCACGTCAAGCGGGACGGCGCGAGACAGGCATCTCGTTGCCTGTGGCAGTGGAACTGCCAAACTTAAACCTACCAGAATCTGGTATGTCTGTTAATAGAGGTCCATCTTTTATTAATAGTCTCGGTTAACTCAGTAGCTGGTATTAAAAAGAGAAGAGGGACGAAAAGTCAAACCAAGATTGCAAGGAATTTTTCGTATTTTCCTATCCCTGTCTGTCTCCGCCAGTACTTGGACGCCGTCTACATTCGACACCCGCGTTTGGCCCAACAGCACATTCCACGCATGGTCAACCTTTATGCCACCTACGCACGTGATAAGTTGCTCCACTTCCTTCGCTCCACCGACGGCTACCCGCTCAACGAGGCCCTCGAATTGTGTCAGCGCTTGAACTATGTCTCGGAGACAGTGTACCTCCTGACGCGTGTGGGACGACGCCGCGATGCCCTGAAGTTGCTCATGGAAAAGGTTTCCTACCTCACCTTCTCTTCTGTTCCTCCCTATTCTTGTATGTGGTGGCGAACTTCCCAGCCGTGGTAGATACAACGCAAGTCTACTCTCACTGTAAACTAATTCACGTACAAGTCAACCACCCCGCTCCCAGCATGCTGTGGAGCAAGCGTTGGACATAGTCGGTAACGACGGTCGAACTGTCATAAGGAAGTAGAATATTCCCTAAGACAACTTAATCAACCAAAGTCATCTAAAGCATCTACCAAGACAGACTAGATGAACTAGGGAACTCGCAAAGTCTGAGCACGTTTGCTGCGAGACGGCATCTAGTCACCGACCTCATGAACCCGCCCAGGATGTTCAACCCCTGAACTATGCTTGCTAACAGTGCTAATTTACTCGAAATTGCCATTCTCCTGATTGGCAAAGCCTATTTTGGTGTAAGCTTGTGCGATTCGGCCGCTCTAAGCGATGCTTCAAAGAGGATGCTGCGCATCAGCGGTGATACTGAACTCTCCATTGTTCACTTGCACTGGAAGTCGAAATCCTCTAGTGCATCTTTAAACTTACTACACTGCTTGTGTGGAATTGCAATACTGGCTTGGCATCTTGTTAATACCATGTTAAGTGGCCTGATGATCTTGGTTTTTTTGTGGTTATTCCGCGTCTGAAAGTTACCGGAATTTCTTCATTTGCTAATAGATTCAAATATGTGGTGTTTTTTTGCTATAAGCTTTCCTATTTAACCTCCTAAAGTAATTCAAAGCGACAGATGAGTTCTAAGGCACCACAGACAGCAAGAACGTACGCCGCAAATGGCACCATTTAAAAACGTCCGTCCGATAAACTGTCTGACATAAATTTTTTCAACGGAATTTTCTTCGTTCTGTCGCATTTCTCTCTCATAGCCATAAGATTTTTCAAGAGCGTCATCCCCAGTTCAGTAGGACCTCAAAATACTCGGCTGATCTCGCATGAGATACCGGAATGGCTGTTTCAGACCTGCCAGTAGGGTTGAGAGCACGCGCTACTTACGTCCCCCCGTTGTCTATTTAGGGCGAGTTTTTATGCTCATTAGAAGGTTCACTCATCCCTATGTCATACGGTTGATTTTACTCTGTCTTTAGGTTTGTAGGGCGTTTATTTACTAGCGTGTTTTGCCTTTTCCGTTTTAATCCTTACCACCGTCCATACCACCATCATCGCTGTCTACAAAATTTCCTCTAGGGTGCCGATGACGTCACAGTGGTTGGGGACTTGTCGCTGAGCGCAGAACAACGCCAGGCGCAAGTTGCTGCTAAAGCCATAGCTTACTGTCTTGAGGAAGACAGTTCCAGCGTGCCCTACTACGAGTATAATGAGCGCAGAAACCGACTCTCTCATTCCGCCACGTCGCGACGCCGTCCGCGGGAGCCTTACCTATCAGCAGGACTGGGCGCCTCCCCCTCCTCTGAAGACGTCACTCTGAAAACGCCCTGTGAGACTGACTCAAGCCAGGGTAGCGCATACGAGGAAGAGGAGAAAGCGGCAGACGGTAAACGCGCCGCAGAGGGTTCAGCCGAGTCAGGGGAACTTTGGAAGCAGGTAGTCCTCTTTGCCGCCGATAAACCGGGCTTCATTTGTGCGCTGCTAAAGCACGCCAGCACAGAGTGCATCGATCCGCGTCTTCTGCTTCAAAAGATAGCTCCAAACACAGAGATTCCAAACTTGAAACAGTCTCTGATTACTCTGCTGCACAACACACAGGTTAGTATATCAAACGCCGTGTTTGAAACATCTTCGATCGCTACTTTTTAATTTATACATGTATTCGAATAAAGATCCCTTTTTGAAAGCGGACATATGGATTCGGATGACTCAATATAGTAGTCGAGAAATATAGTTGAAGCTTTTGAAATGGAATCACAAACCGCAATGTCAGGCCTTTTATTCCGTCAGGAATTACTATATGAACCTTCGGGCCTGCCCTAAGGGAATTACTCCACTCTCCCACACTAATTTCCGACAAAATAAAAAAGAGTTTAATAGGGAACAACTGGAGTGCCCATATACCAGTGGGACTCATTAATGATCATAACCCTTCTCATTTGTGTCATGCAATGGCAAAACTCCGGTCTGGAGTTTTAGTTGGTACTCCTACTGGGAGTATGGTAAGTGAACCTCAACGACTACTCCGAAGCTACACTGAACGAGCTCACAATCTTTGTGAAAGTATCATCGTGGATTCATTCGCTCGCGTTTCTCGCTCAGCCTGCATCTGTCGGTGCCTTCAAATTTGCGCAAGACCCCACTGTTCCGACAGTTTAGATTTTCTGTGTCCGTGCAATTACTGCGTTCTTCTTTTGGCAGATTAATGCGCTAAATATCGACCTCTACTCATCTGATTCTTAGTACTTGATGACGCTTTTCGTCAGCCACTAGGTTATCCTGAAACATTCCTTCCTCATGAACTCCTTTGGTGCTCCTGGTCGATGTGGACCCGGGACTGTTTGGCCGGCATCATTGTCCGCAGTTAGTTGTGTTCATATGGCCATGTAACCAACTCCTTTATAGATGACCACTTCCCATGTTTGGTCGACGAGGTAGAACGCATCTAGGTGGAGACCAACAGCCAGCACCACTCAGGTCTTCTTAGCTCCCTGGACTTTTGGGAAGATCGCTTACCTGGTTTAGGGATAACTTGAGATCTTTCGAACAACAGGATTAAAACTTTGACATCGTTTTATCTGGGAGCCAGTAGGTTGTAGTCGTTGCAGAAATGTTAATTCATGGATTTAGGGCAGCTAGTGAAATGAATTATCCGCCAATTGACTATTATTAACCTTTTCGACATCATTTAGAATTTTGATTGAACAATTTTATTTGAAAAATCTTTCTGCTCGTCAGGTCTTTTCTCACCTATAAGCCGGTCTTTTATTTCTTCGGCGTACTCTGCAAAGAACTCGGCGCAGATGTATAAAGACCGAATTGCTTGTCCCGACCTCCAAACCGTTTGCAAAGTTTTTCCGTGCACTTCCACAGTATATAGTTAAACAATGCAAGACACACTTAACCCTGCCTACTCGCCGCGAATCCCAATTCGGCGTTTGCACGCAGCAATCTTTTATGCCCTGCTCCCCAGAAAACTATTCCTCAAACGCCCTCCTTTTCACGGTGGCATTTATGTTTTGACACAGAAATTGGTTGGGAAAGATAACCATTTGATTCACACTTGCGAGATAGCATGTTGCATCAATCTGCGTGCGGAAGTCACGTACCTATTATGTAAGCTAGCTTATAGCTAACAGACTGCGAAAACTCCTACTTGGCAGATTAGCATGTGATCGTTTGGGTTACTACAGAAGTACTAGCAGGAAAAGGATGCCAAGCTATGTACTTGGGTGAAGAGAAAGGCAGTTTCATGAGAGCCCACCTATGAAGGGGTTTTCATGTGCGGGAATACTTCATTTGACTGTAATGTATGAATCCATGGCCAAGACTTCATTCTCCTTAATCGTATTGTAGATGCAGATCGAACTTCGCCGCAATTGTCAGCGTATTCTCCTCAAGGACGCTTATGACAAATTCAGCTGTTTAACTGCGGCTCAAAGTCGAGGCATTCGTGTCAATCCTATAGGGCAGTCAGGGCACAACTTCTGCCGAGTATGCCGACAACCACTGCTCACTGAAGGCTGCCTGTCGAAAACGACTTCGGTGAGTACCGGTGATTCGTCCACCTCCGAGGTTCGGGCCACGGGACTACATCAGCCCGCTCTTATGGTATTCCGATGCTCTCATGGCTATCATCAGAAATGCCTCTCCGGGTTTGGGAAAATGGTAGCTTGTCCGGTGTGCGTACAGGAGCGTCTCATAACAGCCGCCTGATGTGGCCAGCTACGGTCCAGATGCATCGCGTCATTTCATGGAGGTCATACCTTTCATTTTTACTTTTTCTCGATTTCATATATTCATCTTTCTGCATTGATTGACTTCTCTCACTTCACGACTCTGGCATTGCGGATTCCAGTTTTCTTATCTTGAACTTGTCTATATTTTCCAGCTGATATTTGCTGCTGCCAGTATTTTGTTTACTAGTAAACTCCAAACGCCCACGTGTTTTGTTTTACCGGATAAGGACTTCCTGTAGCCGCATAACTGCCCTTGGCAGACAGGTGTCGTACTTTGCCCCCCCTCCCTATCAATGCCAGTCTGGTTGTAAGTTTACCTTGGAATAACTATGGCCTTCGGAAAAAGGTTACACACAGGGCATCCCCATCTCATTCTTGCACTAAACCACTATTTAAAGGGGAACATTTCTTTTTCGAGGCCCTACTGTGAGGGAGGAATGTGCCCCCTTTTCTCTTTTGTTTTTGGCGCGGTAATATGTGCTCTGTGGTCTTTTCCGTTAGCTCATCCTTATGACAGGTAAAGTAATCAGATAACTAGACGACGGCCTTTGTGGGTCTTATATCTATTACCCACATTAATCTTGGTGAAATGCAAGCAGCTCTATAGCCGCTCCACTTTCCCAAGTCTTGTTGAGTAGACTCCGATCATGGGGGTATTACTGCACACATCCTCTTCTTGATTGACGGCAACAATCGTATTTCACGATTCGCTCTTATGAGGTTCTTCTCCGAAGAAGTGAGCAGTTTGCGTACTCCCCGGACCCTGGGTCCCTATAAACAATTTTTATTGTTTAGTATTTTTGAATCACCATTGAAGACGACGTTGGGAACTATGCGCGTTCAGGATGTCGTTGCATTTAGATAATTTCAGTCTCGCTTTCTTATTAGTTCTGTTTACACAATTGCCTCCATCAAGATAGAGCCGCCGTTTTTAAAATCCTCTGCTACTGTGACAGTGTGCCGGCACTTGGACGTGCCATTGCGACCCACGTCCATACTGGTCTGGTCGAGTTAACATTAGGGATATACAAATAAGGAATACGCCTTGCAGGTGTGACAGGTCCTACGGGCTTTGATACACGTGGTAGTTGCTCCGCGCGACCCCGAACCGGTACCTGACTCTTATCTGTGCTTTCATAAGGCTGCGCTCTGCGCATTCGCGGCATTCCGACTGGCAAATCGAGTCAGATTAGGGCAATCGGTGGAGTTTCCTATACATGGATAAGCTGCCTGGTGGGTTTTTAAGTGGCCAACGAGATCGATGTGTGATGTGAAGCTGCGACCACAATGGAGGCTGGCTGAGACCAAGTCCACACTGCTGGTGGTGGCGAGGCGGAGAGGAGAGTATGCGAATTGGTTTACTTCCGTGACGTTGCTAGTGCTGGCGACGGTCTGCGCGAAAATTGGTCAGTTCAGCGGGTTGCCACCACAGTGGACCCGAAGATGTCCGACCACTCCGATGCGGGGCGTTGATAGGTATTAAGCGTTTGCAGCATTGTTCCGTGGTATTCGAGACTTGTGTGCCTCCTCATCACTTTTAACCTCTTCTAGGCACTGGCCTTCGCAGATTCCGATTGCAGTTCTCACGATGGTACACCATGTATACCGATTTCGGACGAGGTCTTCTCAGGCGTTGGCCGGGTCAAGGCAGTTGTTTGAGAAAAGCAGCCGACAAATTAGTAGCGGTCCTCCGCCACCTGCTCCTCCCGTAACCCGTTTTCTGCTTTCAACCGCGACCTCATCTTCCTCAGTCGACTTCCCGTGTCAGCAGAGATCCAAACATCCTAACCCGTCCACCCGTATAATTTCACGCACAGTTGACGCCATGTGCACACTCCTGATCGATTAGTTGCTCAAGCCTGTCGAACATGAACAACTACCTTGGTTTTGCTTCACGCTGTCTCTGTCCTAACTGCAGATACTGTGGCAGGCAGCCAACGTAGGCTCGAGTGTGACGGCATACCAATGTCGCCTTTGGTTCGCCCGATTGTTACCCAAGCGCCCTTGTCAATTTGGTGTCCGCGCTGCGCCTGACTTGGCAATCCTGCATGGTCACAATCCATACCTCTTCACAGCT
>CACRXP010000096.1:1184895-1211095 GCA_902702965.1 Spirometra erinaceieuropaei
CGAACCAGCAGGAAGTAAATCTTGCCCACAATTACGTCTTCTAAATGATAACTGCATGAGGGGAGGGGAGGTTAATGGACTTGTTGGCGGAGCAGCCTACCAGGACTTGTTATACTCGAATTCAATATGCAGGCTTTCTTCGATGCCAACCTCCATTTGTATGTTGGTGTCGGGCTGGGGCGGCCGAAAAAAGGAGTGTACTACAATGTCCATTTCCTTTGTTATGTCCATGAACCGCCTTACTATGGTTACACGCAGAAAATACCTAAAGGGGGGGGGTAATGGGCAGATAAGTAAGTCAATTTATTTGATAAGCAGAAATATGGGTCAGCAATTTCATAGCATAATATATAACGGCCGCCTGTAAAATTTTCAAGGAGAACATGAAGAAGTAATGGACGGGATGGTGTGAAAGTGCTCGCGCAATTACCCCCTAGTCGAATATGGAGTGGCTACCATTCAAATCGCCGCGAGTTGCAAGAGGAAATGTGCTACCTTAACCACGATATCTGCAGAAAATGTGATACTCGTACAGTGACCGCTGAGCACGTACCCCTGCAGTGCCCCCTGTGAATATTCAGATGGATCTGCTGACTAGATAGTCGGGTATTTTATTTTTGTTCTGGTAAGATTCCATGGAACACAAGGCAGCAGCTTGCTAGAAGAAGCCAGTAATTATTCACAACGTACAAGGTGAAGAACTTTACGAGGGGTCGAATTGATCCTGGGGGGTTGGCAAATCAACGTCTCTGAAATTCTGCGTGGACGAACGTCAGTGTCCTAAAGTTCCCCACTCGTCAAAATAATAATATAACACTAGTTTATTATGACTGGTTTACTCTTTTTACTGTCGACGCTCCAATGTTACCAGTCTTTTCGAGTAAGCAAAAAACTTGCACCCACAACTGCCAGCCATTTGATTTCGGAACCAACCAGACGAGATAAAACGATCGGCTCAAAGATGGGCAACAATCGAAAAGTTAGAACTTATATAAACTCACGCCTTCTAAACTGCTGAATGTAAAATGTGAAGTGCTTCAAATCAAAATAACTCTGACCGCCCCACTCATACTACAAAAATATGACTTAAAAGCAAGAAACGCCATGCTGTTCTGGCCTCCCCTCCAAAAGCTTTGTTCGGCGACTTACAGCCTCTGAAAGGCACTACTATCTAAGTAGTGTACATTTGTAAAATACTCTCGGTGCCCAGGCATGGCCAATTGCTTTTCTCCTAAAAGGACTTAAAACGTATTTGTCCCTAATTGTTGTTTAGTAAGAGATGATGCATCTAAAAAACTGAACGTCAAAACTACGAAAAATTTCGCTTCGGGATTTGCTGGAGAGTATTAAAAGTTTCAACACACCGAGGAATTGCAGTGTGACGAAGAGTAATTCACACAACGGACGTTTTGAAAACCTCAGAATGTGGAAACACCGTGCCTGACAGGAGTATTCAAAAACCAGGTATCTCATGCTACCCCACTATAGTCATACTGGGGACGAGTTTTTACCAACCCTCCATAAAATGATAAATTGATCTAAACTACCAAAAAATTCGCGCAAAGGTAAACGAAGTAATCTGAGATGGCCTTTCTACGACACAGTCGGCGATGCAGTACGACGCCTGATCGAAGCAAAAAACAGAATAGCCGGTAAAGAGAAGGACTGGTCGGAGACCGGAACAGTTTTTTGTTTTGAGCTTTCGAACTCGTGCAGAAGTCCATAGTCAAAGATGGTTGCAACAACAGAACGAGCCTGTTTTTGCACATAAAGCGCGATGCGGACAATTTAAGAAAGAGGACACTATGAGAATAGGAGCCTGTTAAGCCAGAGGGAGTGTGAATGGGGCAACAACAACGAACTACTGGTCGCCTGAACACGGGTTTGGTGCTCTACCCTACTGACACGTCTGCAGGTCGTGCAACTAACCCACATCCCGCCTTATGACGCCAGGGGTGAAGGTGGTTTAAAATCTGGCGAATGTGTTGTTGGGCTTGTAACGGGCAACCTCCCCCCGTACGGGCCACTTGAAAGTCTCTAACGCCTTTGGCTCCGAGGCTCCGTTACGTCCCTGGGCGCACCGTATCTGGCTGCATGAGGTTCGTGTTTCTCTAGTCATTAATAATAAAAAAATCGTTTCCAAGTATTCGTGACATGACAAACGTACATGGGCTTGTTGCAGGAGGAATAACTAAATGAAGCAGAAGAGGAAAGCATTTAAGGAAAAGAATAGCTGCAAACATTTGCCCACCTCAGCTGTACATTAGAGCCAATGTAGGACTCAAAGGGTTTTTCAACATCGGCGAAATGGAAGGGATAGGTGGCAGACTGCGACAAGATTCCAGGTCGTGCAAGTTCCTGTGTTCGATTAAGGAATTCATCTCGGCTTCCACGATCTGCGAAGAAGTCGATTTGCCCAATGAACTCGATTTTGATGCCCTGATATTCCAGTTTGCCATTTCGTTTCACTGAGATGGTAACTTTGCCGGACAAAGACTCGCCATTGTAAAACACCGGCAGCAGCGTTCTAGTGTTTTCATCAGCCTTCACTTCAACCAGCTTCCTGCCTTCCAGCGAATCCAAGGCAATCTCAATAGTGGCATTCTGACCCAGCCCAAGAAAATTCTGTAGAATGAAAAAAGCAGTCAACAAATCTGTAACAAACGGGGCATAATAGTTCTATTTTTTGATTCGCAAAACACCTATTCGTTTGTTAGGTTTAGAGGGCAACTTACCTATATCCAAACAGAAATGAGATGTAACAAAAAGAACACATGAAGAAGGAGCAATTACAGTCTGACCTTCGTTTTTAAGAGGAAGCGAGTAATTCCGGCTCTCAGAAAACCCACAAGTCGCATTTCTTAGCGCGTCGTGGTAGTTCGGCGGCCAAGTTTGATCGTCTGTATTGGAGAACGTCCTCCAAGACGGGTAACCGGGGAGACGCGTTGGGCCGATTAGGGGGCCAGATCAGGGCAGGGCACGCGTTAACTGGGTTGCGCAGAGTCCGCGCATCCCATAACAAGTGCAATACATGGGAGTGCAGTGGTACGCTTGCGCGCAGGTTTATTCCGCGCTAGCCACTCGCCCAATCCTAGCATCAGATGGCTGATCGGCATGGACGGCCTACTTGCTTACTTACTTGAACTTGGCACGGCTGCGATCATGCCTGATCTAGCCGGCCTCGAGAATCGGACGTATTTCATGAGGTTTCTTGGGAATTTCGGATACAGGCGGATACAGCCGCTTGGATTGTTTTTTCGAGGTTGTCTCCTCTAGCGCTTTGGCTTAGAAGACTAACCCCAGGGCAGCGGTGGCAAGCAAAATTATTCAATGGTGTTTTACGGTCGCCACGTCACAGTGGCGCCATCGGGCTTTGCGGTTTTTTTTATAAGGCCTTCAATATGCCAGACCTACGCCCACCGCAGCCTAATAGCACTGTTGCTGCTGGTCCGCGACTGCTTATTCGTCAGACTTAGGTCTGCTTATTTCGTAGCTAACCTTCACTGAAGACCGTTCCACTATCCGCCACCTGTGGACGCGCCGTGTAGCCGGCAGCTAGGCTAACGGGCATCCCGTCTTCCCGGTCTACTGGTACATGGGAGAGGGAAGAAAGGGTGAGGTCGACTCCGAGGAGTGCGCCCCCACAGCATGTCAACGCATTCTTCACTATAAGCTACCTGAAGCACTTTCTAGTTATCACGATGCGCCAAAAGTCGTGGCTTGTAAGGATACTGATTAACGCGGTAACTCGGTCCTCTCAGGACGGAGAGTTGGCTTGCAATGGCTTCTTCTTATGTCGCCTCTATGACCAGGTCCCGTTTAGCATGTGTAGCCACTGCGCGCGACCTCGCCTCCAGCCGTCCTGACAATGTCTTGCCAGGTGGGGGGTACGGCAGATTGTGTGAAGGTCTGCTATCACTAGGAGCTACTTCACGCGCAAGTCACTGCCCAGCGCCCACCACGCTATGGCGCACTACGGTCGAGCTATCTCAATGGATAAACTATGGGCTGGATCCAAGCTGGACCGACCTGGTTCGCTCTTCCTTCTCCCAGGTGTCAATGGCAAATCTGAATTAAACCAACCGGAGTTAAGCGTGGGGACGATCGCGGACAGGCAATGGAGGTTCCGTTTGTGCGCACCACGCGACTGTTGGTCCCGACACTCACATGAATCAGTTCGTCAGTTGTAATCAATGATAACCATCATCCTTACACTGCTCTTAATGCTTTAGGTAACGTATTGCGGGAGACTTCCGACAATTGGACTGCCGTTAATATTGACGTTAGGCTAGAAATAACCGCTGAGTGAAAATTATCTGAGTGGATTACAGTAGATGGGAAAGGCATGGAAACTGAGCTGTAGAAGACGCATTTACTCGATGGCCTGGCTGCCGACTAACCGGTCTGGCTATGGGTGGTGAATACTAGAACGACCTTCAGCAAGGGTTAACTGCCCAATGACACTCGTGTCTGACGAGTCCGCAGTCGCGGACCAGCGGGGAAAGTGCTACCAGGGCGCTGAGTGCTGAGATCGGTATGCCGACTGCCTCATAAAAACCGCAGTATGGTGTCGACACTCTGAAATGGCATCAGTGAGCCCCCATCAAATGATTTCGCTTGTCAGGGCTGCCCCGTCTCTAGGTTCCCGAGCCAAAGCGCAAGGAGGCAATATCGAATAAACAACCTAAGTAGTTATTAGGAGCTCGCTAGTACACAAAGATCCAAGCAAACTTCACAAAATGTCCGGCTGTGGTACTAAGACTTAAACTACGATGTCCGCGGGAATTTATGCGTTCTGCGATCCCGAATGAGTGGTGGAAGCGAATAGTGTGCGAGCCACCTCCATAGAGCGGGCCTCACACGTCTGTGGTGCTCGCGAACTCTACAAAATTAATCCCAAACTTAGTGGTTGACCCTCTGCGCCGAGTGACTTCACGATATGAGTGGTGGCTTTACTGCTGACAACTCGGTAAGCACTTCGGTGTGAGCACTTCGACCATCTTCTCAACTCCGATCAGTTTTTTCCTATCTAGGATCATGTGACTTCCATTCCCAGGAAGAAACAATCGATTCGATACTGGCTATGCAACAAGAGGACGCCCGTAGAGGATCTTATTCCAACTAAAGTCTGTATGTCTTGTGTCAACACTCTGACGACATGGCTCCATAGAGTGGGTGAACAAGCGAGAAGAAATTACTTTGTTTCCGCTGGATGAAGTCTCACAATCTCAGTACCTGTTTTCAAGAAAGGAGACAAGGCAAAGTGCAGGAACTAAAACTCATCGATGTTGCTGCATGTATATTCGTCATTTATATTGTGGGGCGATTTCAGTGCACGTGATTCCTGGATTCGGAGCCGGACGTGGACGCGCCCACCAGCTACTCAAACTGTGGGGAATTCTTGAATCTCGCCAGTTAGCAGCAAATGACGGTTGTTCGCTTTGTTAACTTTGTCGCAGCGTTCGATCCCGTCGATCGTTAGTCCTTGTGGCGGACAAATGAACTACGCGGTGTCAACAAAATTCGCGCTGTGGATAGGGCCTTTTATCGTTTCATCGGTACGCGTGTGTAACACTCGGTCTGGTGTTTGACAAAGTTGCATTCTGCCCGCGCTCCCGTTGACTACGCCGCTGACTGGATTCATGGAAGAGCCCTACATGGTTCTGGTGGTGTTGAATTTGCGTCCAGGCGCCAGCCGATTGATCCTGATTACTCTGACGATATCGTACTGCAAGTATCAAACTGTGGTGACATAGACTCTAGTTTTACAGGTGAATTAAGCTGCTAAATCAGCCGGATTTAACCACATACGCTGGAGGAACCAGTGTGCTTGTGAGCTGTATTTACGACCAGGGAAAAGTACTTCTCGTGATTACAGGCTGTCTGCTCGAATAAGTTGGCAACTTCAGATACCTCGAGGCAAAGGTTCTGTCGACAGGACGGAGTAAGGACAGCATCATGGCCCGAGTCAATACTCCTGCAGGGTCTTCGCAACTTTTTGAAATTATTTAAAGAGATGGCGCGACATTGACATTGCCACAAAGATCCACGTGTGCTATACATCCATCTGGTCGATCAACCTGAACATCTGTGAATGCGTAGAAGATAAGCAGAAGGTGGTAATCTGACTACCGTTACCTATGAACAATTCCTCGAGTGAATTACACCGGCTGTCTCGAATGAAACAGTCCAAGGTCGCTTCAACAGCGTCGCGAGAATATCTAAGACCATCCAAGAATGCCAACTCAGGTAGCTTTTACATTTTCTTTGTTGACTGCCTAATGAATTCAATGTTGCTCCTACCTTTCATCCGGCACCGCTACTCGCCTGGAAGCGTCGGAGGGGGCAGCTCAAAACATGACTCAACACAGACCATCGGAACACCGAGGTGGTCCTTGAACCTTCGGTATTCGGTCTCTGTCGCTGGAGGCGGGTAGGGCTATTCCGACCCGCTGCCGCAAATTGTCACACCCTGGAAGAAAAGCCGTGAAGTCGTCGACAACGGCTAGATCTGGCACAATCGCAGCTGTACCAAGTAAAAGTACATCGTGGGTAGGTAGGAGGAACTCAACGGCTGTATGCAGGAGCTCATGGCAGCGATCCTGTAGTCGCGATTGCCCTCTGTGGCCTGGCGGCGTACCGTTAAAGTAGGTACGAAGATGCCAAATCATAACCAACAGAGACGAAGGAAAGTGTCATGGGAGGGATTTTCTTAATGATGACATAGGCCGAGGAAAAGTTGGTCATAGTGACATTGTGGCAAACCTGGCTTCGGCCCTTAATGGGCGCTGACAGCAGTGACATACTGATTAAGGCGGCACGTTGGCGGAGTGGACTCGTGACATTCCAAGTTTAAGTAGTTACTGGTTCATTTTGACCCACCTATAATAGGTTACTTCCCAGGATTTCCGCTGCAGTATTTTAGGATAAACAGCCCAATCTACCGGTCTTGCGTTGGAGGTTTCTCAGGATTCTTAATTTCTTTGTAACCTCAATTTTAACCATCCAGTCTACGAGTACATGTGGCTGATTAGCATCAATCAGCTTTACGACGCGGTCACCCCGATGAAGTTCAATCTACTCCAGCATTGCAAAGATGTCCAACAAGCTATTCGAATTCTGAACCTGACTTAAACCCATTCCTACCCCTCCAACGTATTTTAAAAACAACGGTTCAACGTCCCTACTGGTTTTGATAGATTGCTCAGGTGTGAGTTCCACAGAGTAGCACTGGTGAGACAAAACTATTGAGATAGGTCACAAAAGTGTGTTGGCTTTCGATAGTGTCGAGTCCGCCCAATGATGACGATATGATCCTGCTAGAGTTCAGCTATGATGGCTTACAGAAGGCAGCCTTCTGAGTAAACAAGGTCAATAGATTAGTTAGCTGGTTTGACAAAGTTACAGAGACCAAATTATTATATAACGTAATCTCAGGGAGGGAGAAAAAAGCAGGCTTTTATTAAATACATTAACAACGCTTTCAGTTAACAGTTTCTGAACTCTATGGTCCAACCTGGAAAAGAAATATAGGTTTATTTATTTTTGAGCTATGCAGCTAGTGCAGGATCTATTTCATTCAGAAGTGTGCTAGCACAGTCGGTACACAGTACCATTATATTAACACGACATAAAGAACAGGATCCGTTTATCAGCTCCCTGCTTTAGAGCAGGAAATCTTTCGTGGTAAATTCAATGAGGAAAAGTTGTGACTCAAGTTAAAGAGCCCCCAAAGTGACAAGGAATTTCCTGCGGTTTTTGTGAGTCTTCGCGGGTGCTTATGGGTCCGGCTAAATAGCATATGCCTTATAAATGCCCACATGTGTCGTAAATCCTTCCGATTTTCCATCTTTTGCGGCTGAAAACATGAAAAACGGCAGAAAACTGTTTTTGACCACTGATGTCTAAGAGTGGCTTCTTGACTAAAACACAAGCTCCCCTTGAATGATAGGAATGCACTCGTTGTAACAAGCTCAAAAATTATCCCTAACTATTGGGTAAATACAACCGATGTGGTTTGGGCAAGTTCGCCGTATGCCGTCTCCGTGATATCAGTGCGGTTTTCTTAAATCTGAAGCTGCCACCCGGCTGGAGTGAAGGAAGATGAGATCAGTAACAAACCCACCTTGAAATAGCCATCAAATGTGGTGAGGTGGCTTTTGGACTTCCTACATTCCGTTTTCGTCACCCTAGAAGCGTGGGTCAAGCTCAGCAGATCCCCCGCAGCAGGTTGTCACTCATGAATAGGCACTACGCAACATCAGAAAATTCGGCTACATCTGACAGGATTGCGGACGTATGAAGTGCAAGTCCAAGACATACTTTACAAACGGCCTAATACGATTACGATCAGCCAGAGCTATGGCTGAAATGAAGTTTGTTGCGAAAGTGGATCTGTTGTCTGTTTGACTCGAACGGTGTTTTCTAAGACTAAATCCGAGCATAACATAACATAACATGACCTAACCCACTAATGCTTGTTAAGGTTACGACCTTGTCTCACTGAAGTCCGCACTGTGCCTCTCAAAGCGTGAATAACTGTAATGGCCCGAAAAACCGCCTTTTCAAGAAGCGAAACCCTCGGCTGTCGTCTTTACTGAGGGGACACTGAGATTAACTGAGGTGTCAGAAAATGTATGTAACCACTTCAGCCAGTTCTGCTTAATGACGTGAGTTACTCGGGCGACATCGCAACGATTTCGTGCGCTTCACTCGGACGACTATTTTTAAGCAATGACGAATGAAAACTTTCAATTTCTCTCGTCTTCCACTTTCGCCTGAGACAACGTTACGTAGGTCTTCGTGGTCTGATGGTAGTATGGTCATGTGGTCAGCATATTCAAGATCGGATAGTCGGAGGCTAGGTGCAAATTTAAGAACGTCAGGACAACAGATGTACTGTCAGAATGCCGTGCCTTTCGTAATTAAACAGGACAGGCAGCGCATCCTGGTCGGACATCTGGTTGAGCTGCGGGTATTAACGGGAACATGAGAAGGGGAATATAAACTTGGGTCACAAAACCTGTTTTATTAGTACAACCTCGCGCGCGTTTAGGATAAGTAGCAATGTGTTTAGATCGGCATGCAAAAAATTAAGTTAAGGAGAATCAGTGCATTTTTGCGGCCAAAAATAGCTGTCTAATCACGTTAAACAGAGTGGCTCCGAGCTGGTGGGCAAGATGCATAAAACTGTGCACCATCCCGACGAAAAGGCAAGCCAAATAAAAAAAACTAAGCAGCAGATTAACTGGACGTGCTGATCCTCGGTCGGCTTAATTTACATCTTGGAGTCCATTCCCGAAAGGCCAGTAGATAAAACGAAGTGTAGACAACAATCCCGGAACGTTAACCATTCAGTTTGGAAAATTTACACATTCAGTGTAGTTAGAAGTCATCCGCCGCCTTGAGGGTTATATTGACTGTGTTTCACTCCGGAAGAATGTGTCCTTCCGTTAAACAGGGACACGATGGTTAAGTTCGCCCTTCATAGTCGCCAACACAGTTGTTTACAGTTAAGTGCTCAATTGAAGGTAAGACAAAGTCGTGTGGGATGTAGAGGCCCCCATCAGCGGTTCAAGCTGGTGACAGTGTCGACACGATCGACCAAGGACACGATAGAGTGCGGTGAATGCTGATCTCGGATTCGTCCCTCACACAGTGATAGTCCACCTTTCGTGACACAGTTAGCTTGCAAAATGGTGACGCTGAATTAGTCATCATTAGAACAAACAAGATACTGGAAGGAGTTATGACGAAACACAGACGCCACAAGCCCACTCGAAATGGTTTATGACAGGCTAAAAGATAAGGTGAGACCGATGGGAGCAATTAGGGGGTCAACCCTCGGGGTTAACCGTTTATCATTCCTATAGGGAGTTGAGAAAAATAAGGATAGACGAATAAAGACAAATATGCGAGTAGGTGCAAACACAACACTAAATAGACGCAAAGCAATGGAAAACTTATAATTTCAGACTAGTCAGTGTCGATGAATAGCATGGGTTTTATAAGACCGGTCATAGGACTGCATTTCGCATCAAGAAGAAGATTCCCATGGGAACATGATGCCTCAATTCTAGGTTATACAAATAAATAGTACTATGCATTTCGAAACAACATGCGGTACTATAGTGACTACCTTACCATCTTGGCACCAAGCACGGCCAGCAAACGGCCGCACAAAACTTAAGTTGCCCCGTTAAGTGCTAGCTAACTAAAACACTTAATGAATGCAATACTCATATTATTGAAGACGAAGTTATTAGTACTTAGTCACTCTGTTGATTTCTTACTTTACTCCCAGAAAAACCCCTGTCTGCGAAGTTAAGCCCTGCGCTGAAGTGGACGGTCAGGAAATGTAATAAGCTGCAGTTGAAAAAATTTGTCCTTGACCAGTGAAGGCAGCAAAATGAAACTTTGGCAGTTCTCGGTAGAAAAGAATTTGAGAAAAAAACTACGCCAATGGAACGGCCAAGAAAAGCCACGGTGGGTCGACTGCTGATGACCGCGTAGAAAAGTAGACGGGTCAGCCAGAGGTTACGTGAGCGGTGTGGAACACTGTCTCAACGGCGCGCCCAAGAGGCCGAAATCAACTCACACTAGCAGCACCGACTTATTAGTCCGCTGGATGCTGAGTGGGGGCAAGAAACACGTTGAGTTGGCGGGAACTGCGACGGTCGCAATGAAGACGAAAAGAAAGCGAGCTTACCTTGATCTCGGGTTGGTCAGACGGTCGAAAGCACACGGGCAGGTCGAAGTCCTTACGACGGTCGTCGTTATAATACAAGGCGGGCGGCAAGTCTGAATAAATCAAGGCCAATACGAACGGCACTTCTCTGATGCTGGAGATGAGGTAGTTTCCAAAACGTCTGCTCAAATGTATGTCGTCATATGAACTCATATCCTTCCTGTCTTCAGTTCACTTCAGTGTTATTAAGCAGAAAACAGACGAGCGCCTTTCAACTCGCAGTTGACTACAAGTCGTTGGAAAAAAACATTTACAAGTTGAAAATTGAAAAAGAGATTTTGTACATAATTTCGGACAGCTGCCAGTTAGTATAAAATGAATAATCGTTAACGTTTGTTTACTAATTGCAAGCAGTATAAATGTATATGAGTTAGGTGGCGGGTTATGTGACTGAGTGTGTGGCTTGTAATTGGGAAGCTTGATATGTGTCGAGTCTACACTTAAATGAGTCCTCAGAGGATGAGAGTCCAACATCAGTAGGCAGGGCATTCCACACTGCAACCGTTCTGTTACAGAAAAAACTTACGTCCATTGTTACTTGCTTTCCATTAGCGTAGTTTCAGGAGATGACCGCGTAAAGTGGGCGTGTTAGCTGGAGTGAAGTAATAAGTGGGATCTAAACAACAGTCTTGGTCGTTGATCATGCAAAACTTTAGCATAAGCTCATCACTTAGTTGCCTGTAGGAAAGGTGAAACAGGTTGAGAGTTCACAGTCTGGTTTCCTAGGGCAGTGCTCTCAGACCTTTAGTCATTTTCGTCGCCCGCCTCTGGACCTTCTTCAGGACGGTTTAGTTCTTGGCAGCCCAAGGTCTCCACGCCTGTATGGCATATTCTAGATGAGGTCACACGAAGGTGCCAAATATTTTGGAAAATCTATCCTTGTCAAATCCCATAAAGGCTCCCCTAACGAGTTGCAAATTAGCCATGACCGATTTAGCCGCCTTTATGTAGTTAATTATTGGTTTGAGTGAAGATGCAATCTACACCCCCAAGTCCTTCTGACTGTCAACTTGTTGCAGTGGTGCGCTGTGAAGAAAGTAAGTCCTGGCGCTGCAGGCTCTGCTGCCGCCTAGTTTAAGGAAATTGTACTTGCTTACATTGAAGGGCATAAGCCAGAGCTTTGACCAGTCTTCGAGCCTGTTCAAGTTTGCTTGCAGGTTGTCTGCGTCTGCTGCATTGTGAATAACTTTCCACAATTTTATGTCATCAGCAATCAGGATGGCATTACAGTCTAGGTCTTTGGCGTAGTCATTTACAAAAACGAGGAATAACGTGGGGCCTAAGACTCACACCTGTGGGACGCCACTCACAACGCTTACCTCTGTGGGCTGTGGGCGCCCGACCTGCACTCTGTGGACAGTCCAACCAAAAAGCTCTGAATCCAAACAAGAACGCACCCAAGAATTCCGGCGTCGCGCAGTTTGTGCAAGAAACGTTGATGAGGAACGCCATCGAATGCCTTTTTGAAGTCCATTTAGATGGTGTGCATCACATTGCATTCGTCGCGTGCTTTGATTCAGCGTTCGAGTGAAAAGAGCAGATTCGTGAGACAGGACCTGCCACTTCGATAGCCATGTTGGGCATCGGGGAGGAGGTGGTGCTTCTCGATGAACTGAATCAGGGCTTTCTTAATGATCTTCTCCATGATTTTGCAACAAATGGAGGTATGACTCACTGGCCAATAGTTATTCACAGACGCATGACTTACACCCTTAAAAAGTGGAGTGATTGTAGCGGACTTCCAATCAAAGGACAGGCACCCAGCAACAAATGACTTTTGGAAGATCAAGGCTAACTGTTTGGACATTTCGGGAGCTAGCTCCTTCATCAGCTTGGCCGGGATTGCATCAGGGCCTGGGGAGGTCGATTCCTTCAGGTTAAGTTAGTCCTTCTGAAGGATTGTTTCGGTGAGAAAGACTGTTTCAAAGGTAGGCGCTTCTTCGTGTTCACAAGTGGGTGGGAAAAAACCAGGTTCACTTGTCACGACGGACTGGAATAATCGAGAGAGTTGCTCAGCCTTATCCTTGTAATCCGAGATTTCCCTTCCCTCAACCGTTCGCAGCAGTGGGGTGGGATCTTTGTTTCGTGCACTCTGCCTTTTGTAACTGTAAAGGACTTTGGGATTAGCCATGGCGCGGCTCAAAAGACCTTTTTCGAAGGCTTTCCGATCTCTGGCGATGAGAATTTTGAATCGATTTCTCTGTAACTTGTAACTGCTTAAGGATTCTGGCGTCCGGTCAATGAGGGATCTTTTCCATAGCCTCCTCTTCTTGTTAACTTCCTTCTTTAAAGACGAAGTTTACCGGCGGGGTCTATTCGTTAGTCTTCTGCGCATGACTAGGCAGTGGATGGAGATGAGGCTGTGAACTATCTCTCCAATATCGCCGGGGTGTGTGGATGCCCACTCGATAGGACGAAGATCCTTAGTCATCTGTCCGAAATCGCCGCGCCAAATATTGGGTCGGGAATCGAACAGTTGTACAGGAAGGGAGATTAAGGTATATTCCTACATGAGAACTGCATGGTCAGTCTGGCCTAGTGGGGGAAAAGATTCCGCAACATCGATGTTATCAGACGGCTTAATGAACACAAGGTCAAGGCAGTTCCTTTGCTGGCCTTTACAAACTCTCGCGGGGACCATTATTTGTTGGGTGAGGCGCAGACTGCCAGTGGTACGCAGAAGTTGCTGGTCGAATGCAATTTCAGAGCAGTCGGTGGAGACCGAGCTCTGGCCGATGTGGGGTGCATTAAAGTCACCAACGATGAGAGTATTCGGTCACGTCGAAAATAATTTGAGTTCATCCAGCAGTTGGGCTTCAGCGTCAGGGTCATTTCTCGGGGGAAGGGGGGGCGATGTGCCGCCCAAATATCGAGGCTTTGAGAGCCCGGAGCTCTTATGGTTAGCCATAATGTTCCCATACTACTAGTCAACTTATCAGTTTTTTACTGAAACGCACAACCCATTCTTAACAAATATTGCTACGCCACCCCTTTTATTTTCTCTGTCTCTAAGTACAGTTGAAATCCAGGAAGCATAAGCTCCCTATCAAAAATTTGTTCGGACAACCATGTTTCTGTTACTCTGATAACGTGTGGGTGGAGAACGTGGATATGGACACGGAGTTTGTCCACTTTTGAAACTACGCTTGGCCCGTTAGTATATATGTGTCTGAGTGTGGAGTACATGCGAGATCCGTTTGTAACCCCGACACAGGCTACTGGGGTAACTGTGCGGTCATTCGAGTCGGCTTTATCCAGAGGGTAGCAGAATGCCATTTTACTATCTAGTCTCTGTAAATTACCAAGTTCTGTTTTTTTTTGGTTCTCCGTGCTCTTAATTTAAGGACAAGTTCGCAGTGTTTCATTCTTTCGGACGGTGCATAGTTTGGTTGAAAAAAACACTCTTTTTGGGAATGCTTCAGTCGAAAACGCCTGGAAAGGATTGGTTTCGCCTGCCCATTGAAGTCTAAGACGATTTTTAGGGGTTGGGGCCGCGTCTGTGGAGCAGCATTTGTACGGCTTCCAAGACGAGACGCCTTTAGGACGGTAAAATGACCCGATGGTTGCAGTATTTCATTGAGGATTTTCCGAAATTGTACTAAGTCAGCAGTGACTCGTTCCCTGGGGTTACTGGCGGAGGACTCTATAAGGTCCTGAATTATGATTCAGCGGCCCTTGTCGAGCATTCCTATGCTTTCTGCGGTTTAGACGTTGATAGCTGGTACTTTGGCCTCGTCGAAGTGGACTGGCAAAAAGAAGGCGGCTGTGACAGTTTTACATTTGTCCTCGTGCGGTTCGTCCGCGGTTCTTGATTAGGCATCATGAATGGTTATGCATTGCAATCGGTCAAAAATGCCCGTCCCCTCAGAGGGTTCTTGTGGAAAAGTTGTCTCTCCCGAATTGGAGGCTTCCTCAGCTCGAGCCTCAACTCTGTTGACATGGGAATTCGTAATGGCAGCTAATTCTACCCTGGATCCCCAGTCCTTTGTTTTTGAGCTAGTTGGGATTAGCTCTAATTTAGGCTCTGGAGATGCGCACGCTGTCCGGGGACTAATAAGGTCGAGCGTCATCTGCCCCATTCCTCCCACTTTCTTCTTTAACATATCTTCATCCATTTCAGTTTGTACGTGCGACTGCTTTTCGGGCAAGACTGATATTGTCCACTTCTGATCCTGGCGACCTTTCTCCTGGTGTTTCGTGCCGTCTCCGTCTTATTCTTTTTTGTTACGGAAGACGCCAATCTAAAAGGGATTGGTCATGACTTTGTGGAGGAAATGCACCTACAGTCGATGCGCTAACGCATGAAGAGTTGACCGAAATTCTGAAATGCGCTTTCGACTCGAAAAGTTTACGTAAATAGGATTATAATATCAATATTAATTTATATAAATTATAATACTAATCACTGTGAAATATTATCCCACGGTAATTCAGTTACCTTAGGTGCCGGCCTTTTAACCGACTTTTTCAGTCGCCTGCGAAAACTACACTCTGTAAAAAAAAACTACTAAAGTAGCATGAAATTCTCCCCCCGATTTTGTGATGCCCTCATAAATGTAAATATTCTTTATGGAAAAAATTCATAAGAACATTCACTCTTTTACTCAATTGGTAGAAAATAACGTCCTACTCAAGTTGCGTGCTGGAAGGAAGGGTGAAATTTGGTTTTTAAAAAACTTTTCCTGTTCCTGAATAATTTTGAACCCGACCTGTCGTTACACTTGCGCTCGGGGTTTACAAACTACAAGCTGCATATATTCTGTGTACGGAAAATTATACATTGCTACGAGTTAAAGAGTGAGTGTCTTTATGCATATTTTCGATAAAATATATTTGAATTTATAAGGGCATAAGAAATCAGTGGAAACAACTGATGCTACGTTAGTAGTCTTTTTTACAGAGTGTAGTCTTTGCAGGCAGTCGAAAAGAAGTTCGTTTGAAAGCCGGTATCCTAAGGTAACTGAATTATTATGGGATTATACTGCAGGGTTTTTAATATACCAACCCTACTTACAGCATCTTTTCGAGTCGAACGATCATTTCATAATTTCGGCTAACATTCCTTCTGTAGTTGAAGCATGGATAAATCGGCATACCGACTTATACGCCACAAACAAAATCCTCAAGAAACGGGGGCAGCTAGTCTTCGGTTTACCGCAGAATAGTTCATTAGGCATGGTTACATGGTTAATTGTTTTCAAGCGTGATAAGTAAGTCTGATAACAACCTACGAAACCAGTCTCGAACGATTACGTAGTGATGGTTATTTCGTTCTCGAAAATTTGCAGTCTCCCTGGTTACACTTTTTGGGATGCATTCTCCATCTGTGAACCCGCGTACAGCAATGTCTCCTCCCGAGAAATGTCCACTTCTGCCATCCGACGCCGAAGGAGACAGCGTGGATGCGCTGGCAGCTGATGAATTACGTTCTCGTCCGGAGGCGAGACAGGACGTGCTGGTAACCAGGGCGGTCCGCGACACCCATAACTGGGCGGATTACCGCCTCGTCATCTCCAAGATGAGGCCTCTACTGCAAATACGCAGAATGCCACAAGGTAGGCGGACACCATGTAAGTTGAATAGTGCTCTGTTGAATTTGCCTACCCACTGCTTTGGCGTACACGTTGTCAACGCCAGGATTTGTTAAACGACAATGACGATGAAGTACGCCGTCTGCTGGCTGAGAAGAACAGACTGCACAAAGTGTAAATGAACTGCCGTACCGACGCAAGCAAAGTCGCCATCTCCAGATGCCGTCGCTTTGTGCAGCAACGACCGCGGGGATACAGGGCTCCTGGATCAAGAGCAAGACCGGGGACATCCAAGGCTACGCGTACCGCAACGATGCGATTGACTTCTTTGCTTCCAGCAAAGCCCGTCTACGGCACCTGTACAAAAGGAGCCGCGCAGCTGTTCAACTCAAACGGAGCAACTTCTCATGGAGAATTGGGAAATTTTGAAGCGCTGGAATGGCCATTTCTGGCTTATTAGCCGTCGTCAGCCAGTCATACCCAACCCCGAAGTGTGGAACACCCGAGGCTCGAAATAGTGACCTGTTAGCTAGAAGTCTACGCCTCTAACCACTGGGCCACGAGCCCGTTGCCTTGTCGGTTTTCGATCGGGAATATACAATGGTAAGGGGCGCTCACCTCGTATCCGTGGACAAGTTCGCGTAGCCAGGCAGCACCATCTCAAACAGCACCAATATAAACAGTGAATTGCCACGCCAGTTTTCCAAAGCCGGACGGGCACCCAGCCGACTGCAGGCCCCGTCTGGAACCGCCACGTATTTTGACTCAACATGAGGCTCACAATGTGTGCAGCGGTAGTAGTGACGACCCTGAAGTACGGAGAGGAGGCATGGACAGACAACTCAACTGTCTTCAGAGAATACAAAATCCGAGTTGGCAGGACATGATCACAGACATGGGAGCTTTGGAAAGGACCGGAATCCTCAGCATCCAAACCATGCTGAGGCAAATGTAATAGCGATGAAACGGCCACTTCATGAGAAGTGACCACTAGCGCCTGCCCAAACGACTCCTCTAAGACGATGCCACTAAGGGCGCTCGCCAACAAAGCGGCCATAAATAATGCCATGAGGACAGCAAAGGGGCCTCCCTTAAGGATCTACAAAGCAATCCGGTGACCTGGAACGAACTTGCCCAGGGCCGACCTGGAGAAGAACAATGAAGACTGAAGCAACATCTACATTTCAGGAGTTAGCACACCCACTGTAATATATTATGACTTGCTGAAAGTCCTAAATTGAGAGGTCGCGCAATGACAAGATTACTCCGCCGGCATGTTCAGTACTGCGTGTGCATGTGGGATGGCCGGCTTGAGCACTAGGGCAGGTTCAATGGCTCCTTAACGTCACCTCAGTGTCGCTCTCACAAACGTGACATCCTAGCCGACTTCTCGTTTCAGTGAAAACCTGGTACACTGTTCAGAGACCAGCTCGTATATGCCACGCGTAGACTGCATTTCAATTCCTTCCAGCCACTGCATCCAATCTTGACTCCAGATGGCTGACAGGCTAGGACAGTGGATTGATACATGGGAGAGGGAAAAGAGAGAGAATGAGGTCGACACTGGGGAATCTATTCCAACGGCACACCAGCGTTTCCTTCATTATAATAAATCGGAAGCATTTTCAGACTACCACGACGCGTTCAAAGCCCTGACTTAGAAGGCTGCTGAACGAGGGGGGACCAGGTCGTGCGCGGCATGCATAGGCGGCCTGTTTAATTTTGTCAACCGTTATGGCTGAGGCCACCTTTAGTGGTCCCGACTCTGTGTTGCCACCAGGTCTAGGTGGACGATGGAGGATAGAGTGCAGTAGATGCTGATCAAGTTTGAAAACACTTTTAGATAATTCGCTTGCAAGCGACTGTCTTGTACACACCATGCCGTGGGGCATACGGTGGAAATAATCGGAATCGACACTCGAACTGTTACAAGGCCACAGACGCACCAAATAAGTAAAATACCCTTAACTGACAAGAAAACTGGCGCTTACTTTTGCGACGCCTAATCCTAGAAAAGCCGAATTTCAAGCAACGCCCCGCTCTATAAATTCGATGGGACCGAACTCCTCGAAAGACGCCGCAAACTCGTAAGCTCTGAGCTCATGAACCATGGTTTTCTGGCCCACAGTCTATCAGAATACTGGGCGACCCCTCTTCAACCCCTCTTTTCAGACGCTCTACTTCATTTGAGTAGAGCAATCATTAATGTGGCGAGTCAACTGGTAAAAATTGCGTGGCGGGGTAATAGTGAAAGGCCATATGACTGCACTTATTATGCAAACAACAAACACCGGTGATGAATTGTGACCAGCTGCGATTCGGATTCGAAGACACAAGCCCTTATCGCAACAGATACGGACACCGCGGTGGATGCAGAATTGCCGACTTTAACAGGTGTGTGTGGTTGTATGACCACTACATTCTATAAATATTGCGCCAACAGTGCTTCTACTATCCCTGTTTGTTTCTACCCCTGATCAGGTTCTTGTTCCAGCTCTTACGCCTCCTCACCTACTCCATGCCTTGCTTGTGTCGTTGCCGTTTTCAATCCTAAATTATCCTTCATGCCGGCGCCCTTGTTACGGGTATTTTTAGACAGTGTTGAGTTCAACGCGTGTTTAATTAGTCTCTGCAAGTGAACAGATGACGACACTGTCTCCTGGAACTTTTTACTAAGCAATTCCCTTTTCATGTGTTACGATTTATCTTTCGAAGGAAGATTACTAACAACAAAATTTGATCTGTGTTGACCTCACTGAAATGAAAGGCACAGTTATAAAATTCAGTTTTTTGATTAACTGAATTTTAGGCAAGGCTGGATTACAACTGTCACTGAAAACACCCCTAAACGTTTGCTACTTAAGTTGCCTTTGTAAGTTGGAATAATTATACTTAATAAGTGTACATGTGGGATGGAATAGGACGTTTATACTCTAGCATCTCTTGGGAGATGTCAGGCTGCAAATCTCTCCCACATTCGCTGCATTTTGGTTTCAGTGGATTGTAATTTTAGTTCGAGCAAGTTTGTGAGGAGTAATAGTTTGATTTAGGTTAAAAAAACCCGTGTTTAACAGCATGGAGATGCGGCAGTATTTTGAACTACTAATTCTGGTGCTAAAATTTGTTATGATGATTGTTGCCGTTATGACATTACTATGTATCTGAGACCAGGCCCGTCCTTATCATCATGTCGTAGGTGGCATGCGTAGACGGATTAGATAACTTTATCAGTCACCGCTCACAGTCTCACCACCAACTGAGAAACCGAACTTTCTCATGGGAAGGGATCTGTCCCGTTGTCGACGTTTCGAAGATCTTGGCGATTTCTCCATTTTCAAAGCGTTTAATGTCGAAAATCGACTGGAAGTTTAAATGACAGATTGAGTTGGTCGGTCTTGGACTGGTCGACTTCATTCTTTGACTGTCTCAGCCTTTTGACAGATGTTTATGGTGATTGACGGTCGCTGTGCGTCGTTACCTCGGTGGAGGATGCTTGTAACTCTGCTTTGCCCTCGGGTGAGTTCATTTCGGAGCCGTGTCTGCTCGGATTTTTAAAGTCCGGTGTAATCATCTTGTCCTGATCTTTATCTATGTGATGACGCATGACTTTGTATGCCGCAGGAAGGTCTAAATGCCTGTTGATAGAACTTACATCTGTATACCATTGCCCAATCTTGCGTCATTCTGCTTTTGAGATGCCTTTTTGAAGGTTAAAAGTATAGCCAGTTTCTCTAATATAAGTGCATGCTGCGAGTTTGCGTCTATCCTCCGAGTTACCAACTTGTGTTCATGTAGGCAGGCTTGCAAATTACGTCCAGTTTTCTCGACGTAGTTGCAGTACCCATGATTACAGCATATTTGGTACGTAACTGCCGGGGTTTCGGTAGGTGACAGACGGTCCTTAGATTGTATCACACATCGACGAATGGCCGCCTGAGGTCGATGGGCCAGGCCTAGTCCGGCGGGTTGCAACGGTCGATAGAAACCCCTTAGAGACTCCTTTTATGTAGGGAATGGTCTTCAAGAATTGTGATTGCTGCACTTTTGGTCATCGTCTGTTCACTCGGCGCTTGCTTTGCTTAATGAAATAGCCAGGGTATCCATTAGCTCGGAAGAAATCATGGAGGCATTGTCGTTCAGCTCTTTTGTCAGCTGGCGTGCTGCAATGTGTTTAAATAATCTGGAATTGAAATCGGATGCAGCTTTGTTTGTGAAATGGAGAGCGGTTGTTGTTGGAGTGTATTATTTGTCTTGTGCTGGTCACATTTTGAATGCTGCAGTTTGTCGTTTCCCAGCTGCGCACCGACCCACAAGGATATCGAGGAAGGGACGTTGACTGTTTGTCTCAGTTTCCATTGTGTTCAGTGATTCTTCGAGGTTATCATTGTCAGATGCTTTGACAATGACGAAAGTGTCACCGGTATAACGAGAGCAGAACTTTGGCTGATACTTGGTGAACCGGAGGTGTTCTATCCTTTGAAGACCCACTCTAGCAATCAGGCCTAGTGAAGGGAGGCCATGGGACTGTCCAACCGGTTTTGTCAGTCCCTGCGCCAACACCCACCCCCGATCGTTCTGATATTGTCTGTTCAGTATCTTAGGGCAGGTGATGGGGGAAAGAATGCGACAGGTACAGCGCAAGTCCGTCTCACTGTAAATTAATTCATCGCAAATCGCCGCCGCGGCTAATTTGTGGAGCGTGCGGTGGGTGACGTTGTTTTCGACGGTCGAACTGCTACATATATGTTCTGAAAGGGACTTTGGCCTGCTTTTCGAGGAAAGCAAAAAATACGCTAGGTTGTATTTCGGCCCGTCACGCGGCTGTTAGGATTTGATGGTAAAACGACTGAATCCGTCTAATTCTACACTTCCGTACTTCAGTAAACTTTTGTCTTAATTGTTAACCCCACACCCGATTTTAATCCTCAGTAGCCTTGGCACGTCAGGGAACACGAGGGCTCAGCTGTCTTCACGTCGACAGGAGATAGCTCCTACTTATTATCTTCTCAGTCGCGGCACGCCGTCCAGACTAATTCTAACCGTTCCAGTGGCATTCTGTAGCTATACATTGAGGACTGCTGAGCCAGACTTTAGGCTTAAACGTGCGCACGTTCAACTCTCATCTCTTATTTCAGTACCCATCCTTAAGCTATTTTCTTTATCTGTAGTTATGCCAATGGGTCTACTGCACACTAAACTCGGCCATTCGGTACACAACGGATATGGCATTTGGCAAATAAACCTGCACTTACCCCCGTCCCTTCTTTGACAGGTCGATTTTATTAATTTTTAACCCAGTAGTTGCTTCCCGCTGGTATGACACTCGCGGTCAGGGAAGAACAAAATTACATCAGACTGTTCCAGCAGATCATGGATACGATGCTTACGAATGTTCCCGGGACTGTTGCATATCTGGACGATATTTTGATTGTCGGTAGCTCAGAGGAAGAGCTGACTCATAGGCTGGACCAGGTTGTGGACAATTTGATCGACGACGGCCTTAAGATCAATATGGATAAAAGTGGATTTTTGCGGAAGGAGGTCCACTATATCGGGTTCATAGTCAACGAGAATGGGCGTGCACTTGACCCAGAGAAAGTGAAGGCATTCCAGAACATGAAAGTGCCGAAGAACACGAAGGAGCTACAATCGGTTATGGGGTTGGTCAGTTACTACAGCCCCTTCATCACTGGGTTGCACAGTTTAAAACCTCCACTCAGCCAACTTCTGTGCAAGGGCGTGGAGTTTGTTTGGCCACCGGAATGTCAACACGCATTTGATGCCATAAAGGCAAAGATGGGCGACTCGACTATGCTATCGCTGACAAAGAGACCATTGTCCAGGCAGACGCCTCTGATTACGGTTTAGGCGGAGTGCTCCTTCAGAGGTGTTGGGAGTGCCTACACTCCCAAAAACAAGAGCCAGCCAATCACTGGAGGCCACGTGTGTTTTCTCTACTGCGATGCCATCTTAATCGTGGCGCCTCTCCGTTGGCTTTTCCCCTCTGGCCTGATCGATCTGCGTATTCGAATTATCGACCGGCTCGTCTGGACTGTTCTTCCCGAAGGGCATTGGGCCGAATGCCGACGAAGCACAGTAGGGCGTTATAAATATGCGTTACTTCCAGTTAATTTTGACTTGCAATTTCCTAATATACATTTTCGCGGCCGGTCGCGTTCTCCTTCTCTGCCGCGTTGGTATTTGGGACAAGGGTCGAGTGCGTATATGCTCCACGGGATTCCATGTACCAGGCGGGTCATAACAAGAAGGACACGGATGGGAGAGTCCAGCCAATCATGCATGCTGCCAGGTCACTGACAAAGGCAGAACGGAATTATAGCCAGATCGAAAAGGAGGCAATGGCTATCATCTTCGCCGTACAGAGATTCCACCTGTTCATTTATGGCAGACCCTTCACACTGCACACTGATCATCAACCAGTGAGTTCCTTTTGGGTACTAACCGAGGTGTTCCCCCAGAACGTAGCTAGGAGAATACAGCGCTGGAGTACTATTCTTCACAACTATGACTTTAAGATCCAATATGTGCCCACTCACAAGTTTGGAACTCCGGACTCCTTATCACGACTGAGTGCAAGCAACGAAAATCAAGAAGACATGATTGTCTCCAGCATGCTGATACAAGATGATGACGAGTTTAGAGGTGTCATCCGGCAGTTACCGCACATCAGGGCCACCACTGCAGCGGACCCCCTTTTGCGCCAGGGAAAGAGTTTATTCGGGACGGTTAGCCCAACGACCACAAAGTACACCCATCAATAAAGCATTTCAGGAACAGAAAGGAACATTTGTATGTTACGGAAGACTGCATAATGTGCGATGGTAAAGTGGTGATCCCAGCCAGATATCAGCAACAAGTTTTGCAAGAGCTCCATGCCGGACATCAGGGTATGACCCGCATGAAACAACTGGCCCGCAAGTACGTATATTGGTCGGGTATTGATAATGACGTATAATCTTTCGTTCGAAGTTGCGACCGGTGTGGACGTGAGACTAAGAACGCACCGAGAGTACCGCCCGTGCCATGGCCAGAGGTAACGAGACCTTGGATTTGAGTCTATATGGACTGCGCGGGTACGTTTTTCAACCGAATGTTTCTTATAGTTGTCGATGTATGGTCCAAGTGGCAAGAAGTTTTCGACGTCTCGGCAGCTACCGCTGATATCACGGCAAGGTAGGCGAAAGAACTAACAACGAGATACGGCATTCCCACGGAGATTGTGACAAATAACGGCACTCAGTTCACGTCATCAATTTTCCAACAACTGTGTCAGAAATGGGGGATTCGAAATGTGACGTCACCATCATGCCATCCACAATCGAATGGCCAGGCAGAACGTTTCGTCGACACGTTCAAGAGGGCAATTTAAAAGATGTGGAACACTGGCGTTAAACTGGAGTATCTCAACACATTCCTTTTTTTCTTATAGAACAACTCCAAAAAGTGATCTTGGGGACCACACACCAACCGAACGGTTTTTAGGACGACAGCCGGACACGCGACTACAGTACCTACAACCGGAAGCTCGAGTTCCGCAAACAACAAAACATTACTTTCTCGAGGAAGAGGTGTTTGCTCGCAAATACAAAACCAGAGAGAAGCCCTGGATAGAGGGTATAATAAGAAAATGCAAAGGTGTTGTGTTTGAGGTGGAGAGAGCAGCCGGAAAAATAAAGAGGTATGCTAATCAGCTCAGGACTAGACACACCAGAAACAGTCAAATGGTACTCGACCTGCTGTGTGATACCTCTGATGTTCCGACCCCCAGGGTAGACAGTCAGACAACACTACCCGTCGTTCGTAGAAGTAGCAGAACGCAACCGCCAAGGAACTTGGTCTTGGACCCGAAGAAGAAGGGGTACGCAGCCCAACTTTTCAAAAGCGGAAGGTGTTATGGAGAGTGCGAGCGGCGTAGAGGCACGGCCTAAGGCGCTGAACAGGGGACCAAACCAGCGGCATGAGACACGCGTGAAGTTAGACAGCCGACCGGCCTGCACTGCAGCGCCGAGCATGTGCGGTGACTTTGCTCACGTGTGCGGCCCAATCAATGGCTGCCCGAACATTCCAGACGTTTCCGCGGGGGGACTATCGCGCACGAGGGGGCCAATCAGCGACAAGCCCGCCCGGGACAGGAACATTCGAGAAAGTACTCAACGGCTGGCACGTCATTGGACGGAATGTTTCAGAACGCACAGGAGCCAATATAAATAGCGCATCCTTCTTACGAGTTGGAACCCATCGTGTCCGCAAGTTACTAATAAAGTGCTTGTCCTCCGAACCGGCTCTCTTCCTGTCCTACCTTTCTTCGGGATCATAACACTTCTGACACGTTATTCCTACGGGCTTAGACATGTATCACTGCATCCTCATTTTCACTCGATTCCATCTCTTCATACCACCCTGCTTCTCTCCTGCTTCTAATCACGCCAGTAGTCCAGCTTCAGCCGTTTGGTACACAGTGACCCACATGTTCCGAAAACCGCAGCAGCTAGCCACTGCGTCCGTGCTTACCCCGTCCTAGCGCTGACATGCCGTTATAAGTAAGTTTAATTACTTTTATGGCTCTCCACCAGTATGTACTTCGGGTAAGGAAGAAGACAAAATAGAACACCACAGGTTGTTGTTTGGCCTGCTGTAGGGTGCTGGATGCTTAGTGGTATGCCCTTCTGCCATTTTATTACCCCGTAAGGGTGACTTTCTTAGAGACCCGGTTACTTATAAGGTTATATAGGCATATCTAGTTAGGGTCTCTTTGTCTACACCAGAAGGGTGGAAATGGTGGGGAGATTCGGTTTGGAATGCACGTTGTTTTGTCAGTGCGCACACGTTTACTTGAAGGTCATGCGAACGCATCGCTATTGTGATTGGCTGGCTGAGTAAATATGTTCCGTTGATTGAATGTATTTCCTCCAATAGGTGTGCGGCTTTGAAATTACAAATCCATCCTCAATGTCACTGATTCGCCTAGTAGCAGGCAGTCACCACGTTAAGACATTACTGGGGAATTTCTAAAAGGGAAGTAACATCGCTCTAATGACCCTCTTTGCTATTCCTGCTCACCCCATCAAAATTACCCCTGATTCTACTCTTCCTGTATAACAGGTTGGCTGTAGGTCACTAAATTAATCTTAATCTGAGGCTTTCTCTCACATTCTCTGAAGCCGGTAGGCACAGTAGTTGTAAAATGCCTTACTAATGTGTCCAGTATGCAGACTGCAAAATATCGTCTCATTTCTATGGATTCCATCGGTGCATGGCATAAGCTACAAAGGCATATTTCAATCACAAATGTTTATTTTTTTAAAGAAACCACTTGTCAGTTAGGAATTTTATTTCATCAAAGGCTTGTCTGTGAATCCTTACTTAAAGCCCATCTGGATTTTACTGCTTTTTTCCTGTTCATTTTTTGTAAGTCATTCAATAGTACTGCACAGACAGGCCTACATACCATCAGTGAGTTCGACTGTTCCTACTGTGTTTCGTTAGCTGTATTGAACATACGACGGTGACGGTGTCCGTGTTTCGAGTCTCTATGAGAAGGAAATCAGGAACACCTTCTGGTGGCACATGTAGTTGCGTACCCGTACGGGAGAGTCAAATGTTCTGTTTTTTTCTGGAATGCTTTTGTTATAGGGTATTTTCCCATCAGAAGATAGTTGTTTTTGCAATATGTGTCTCGTAAAACTGAGTGACGAGTGTCTGAAAGTGAGCATGAGACAGAAAATATGTTCCAGCCATCTTCTTCAGTAAAGAGCATGTGTCATTTATTCGTTAAAACTTCCTAAAACCTGTTTGAATACAAATGACAGGAGAGGTTAGCCTTTTTCGAGCTCGAAATGAAAGGCTTTCAGTTCTGCAGAAAATTTGCTGTGGTGACTTACTTGCCAAACGAAAGCAGAAA
>CACRXP010000096.1:1211146-1237206 GCA_902702965.1 Spirometra erinaceieuropaei
AGTTTACTCAGCCGATCTGCCACTGCTTTGGCTTGTGAGTTCTGTGCTGGTCAGTAAAATTCTCTGTCATCATGAAAGGTTGTAGCTTTCTCATTATAGTCTTCTCGGTTCATCACGACAGCTGAGCGTCCCTTGTCAGCAGGTAGAATAATAAATTCCTCGTTAGTTCACAGTTCCCTCATAGATTTCGGCCCGCTCTTCGAAATACATCTGGTTGGTCTGTGTGTCATCGGCAAGTAGGTAACACACTATCTGACGGGATGTTTCTTGTCATCGCTTGTTTCAATTCTCAAACGCATAGCTTCCGGGCGGTAATGAAGTTGACAGGATTCACATCTTTAGTCTTGAAACAAATTTCATGCCGTAGGACTCGTAGTTGCCGCTCTGTTGACTGCATAGACGAGAGGTTATGGACCAAGTTCGAGTTTTCCGTGATTGTTAGTTTTAACATAGTCAAGTCCACTGGCATTAATAAGGGTTTTAACTCCTTCATTAAAGTCTTCTCGATTCGTCACGACAGTTGGTCGTCCCTTGTTAGCAGGCCGAACGACTGTTTCGTCGTTCAGATGTTCGACTAGCCTCCTTCACTTATATATACATCTGGAACTCAAACTTTCGTCCCCAAAGTTCAGTCAGACGGTTGCAGCGTCTGTCCGCCCTGGCGAATTTAAGAGGAAATTACCTTTACTTGACCAGAAGTGAGCACACAAAGCAAGGACATTTAGCACATGGCTGGGGAGAAATGCGGTCTTTTCCTGACTAGACTACGATTTAAAATCCGTGAAGGAGAACGGACATAAGGACACTTCCCTCGAAGCTATTGCATACGGACAGACGCGAAAAATTTCTGATTTAGATTAAATATTCCAGGGAATTGTGTTAGAAAGAGAACTTACCAGAGTTTCACTGGGATAGGTCCCCAGAAACGGTTTAGTTGTGCTGATATAGACAAACGTGTTACGGCAATTCAATAAAACGGATATTTTAACTGTAGATAAACACTGGAACATGGGACATCGCTGCTAGCAGGGGGGGGGGTGCGAATTCCAGGTTTTCCATAACTTTGGGTTCCGCGTAAAGCTGAATCCTTGCGAAAATGGAGACACTTCCAACCCCTCTTACATCATTTGTCCAGAATCTGACGGCTATTCACATGGCCCGTCCTACCCTCAATAGGGACGTTATTTTCCCCCCTGACTACTGACAAATCCTGACAAACCTTTTTTTTCAAGGAATATGTCTAGCTACTTGGCTGCCGACTATATAGCCCAGCCAGCCTCACCAGCGTAGCATGTCCCACCAAATCAGGTGTTCTTTCCTCGACCAGCATACCCTGCAGTCAGCAATGCCTCTTAAAGAGAACCAGGCTTCAGGGATCTACTGACTAAAACGAGATTCTTAGCGTGAGATCTTTCAAATAGGAAGATGTTGGAGCCGCCTTCCCTGAACTCGACAGTTTTAGACACAGACAATCACCGGATGCTCGTGGTTAGACGCGCTGGATTTGGTCTGGTCGAAGACAGGTTTGGTTGGGTGTGAAGTCCTCTAACCATGAAACTTCCCGCATACATATTCCGGATGCCAAACAGTTCGTATTTCCAGTCAACTGCGGAGCTCCTTAAGAACTTTTGGCCGGACTGTTCTTCGTTATTTACGTAAATGACATTTCGCGGCACTTTAAAGCAGCTGCCACTTTTCTGTGGGTTACATCCTAAAGCCAGACCATAAACAGCATTGCGTATCTGTGCAAGATAGCCATGTCCTCAATATCATATGGATTAGCTAGTGAACTCTCATAGTGGCCGGGGATATATTCATATTTAGTATACATTAGGAACCGTACAATGTACAAAGGTTTTGTATGGCCACACTGTATGGCTCTCTGGTGAGGTCCCTGCTACTCCTTGAGGACGTAGATTTTACGGGAAATTTATAGTGGCAGTTCGTATCTAGCCAGGTCCGGAGAGCCTTGAAAGGTTGGAACGCCCAACCCTGAACAGAGCTGTCCATCTACACCGCTCGTCGCAAACTCCTCTCTTCTCAAGAGCTAGCTAAATCATGGAATTCTCTTTCAGACTGAACGACCTCTCGTAGATGCTACTCATCTTCCGTTGTCAAAGATTTTGTTGTACAGAACAAAACAAAAACTTACTAGTTCGTCGAGTACTCAGTTCCGCCAAACTTTAACCGCGTTCACACACTTCAGCTAACACAAATTCCGTATGAGTAAGAGTTATTTCACTGGCTTTAACGCCCTGTTTCCTTTTGGTTTGTAATGCCACTTGCCCTACTGTTCAATTCGTTTTACATAAAATTACCTAGCAGGAGCATCTTTCCACCCCTTGTCACCTACCCAGTTAACGCAAAACTTGTTAAATTCAGGGGATTGTTTGCACAGAAGCACCAGTTCCATTTTATTCTCTGAGACGTATTCGTCGGAGAGGTGGCGAAAAGTGTGCGGTAGGCGGATACCATGCGAGTTTTAAATTATCCCACATACCTGTAGAGGGTTGCTGTTGTTGTTGCTTTTGTTCTTGAGGCGGTGCTGACGGCATGGTGAAGATCGTGTGTTCAGTGGTGGACTCCAGCGTTTCCCTTCCCGGCTTTGCATCCTGGCCACGTAGCGGAAGCGTGGCCTCGTTGTGTCGTCGGAGTGACTCGCTCCAGTAGGCTGGCTTCTGAATAATACCCTCAGCCCATTTTTCGGCCTCTGCGCAAATTTCGCAACGTGCTTCCTGGTCTTCCGTCTCAGCATCGCCTTGTTTAATATCCTTATGCCTTGAAGAGTCAAAAAGTTTTTAGATAAGAGAGAACACATCGACAAAGTATCTTAAATGGTGAAACGGGGGACTTTGTGAGGTGGTATTGCAGCTGTCACTTTTAGACCTTTTGCATTCACATCGGGATATTGACAAATCAAAATATGGCCTATGATCCCCTGGGAGAACTCTCTTCAAACAACATGAACGTAATTCGCTGCAGATCTGTTGTCGTGTGGCTGAGACTAGACTCCTAGGACAGGGTAGATCGGAACTTCACACCTTTCAGGCAGTGTTCAATCTAGTCAACACTTCTAGGTCCCGAGTAAGTGGAATTTAAGACATTTTTAAAGAGGAACAACTTTTGAATCAACTACAATACGAGTTTTACTGTGCGATAACACAAGTCATCGTCCATGAACACTAAAGCATAACAACAGTAAGAACAAACTAAATAATCCAACCACATTAAATAACAACAAAAACACAATGACTATATGGACCAAATGGCAACAAATATGGATTTCTTCCATAGCAGTCGCTTGTTTATTCGCGCAATCATTCTCCTTTGCAAAATTTGTCTCCTTTTCTTTCATAATTTCATCAGACGACTCAATGAATAAGCTTTCAGTTTCTTAAAACTTCTGTTTTCAGTATTGAACTGTTGTTCTAGCTGGTGACGCAGGAGAGAAACCTTGTTTAAAATGTTGGCAGGCTTTGGGACAACTCTGGCCCACTACCGAATGACTAACTTTAAAAACTATCGGCAATCGAAAATTCATTATCATCATCGGTTTCCGCCACATTCTAATAATGAAACCTTATTTATCTACAAACAAAAGTGCGATAAATAACGTCAGTTAGGGAATAAAATTCAGTATATCAAATGACCGCACAGTATAACAAGTGAAATCCACCTGCCCAGTATATAAAGGCACGGATTTATTCGTCGAACGGTATGCGAAAAAGTTCGAAAGTCGTTACCGGCGATTCACACAGTGTGCTCCGCCGACGGGTGGAGGCAGGAACGGTGACTTGCGCGTGAATTAGTTTATAGTGACTACAGACTTTCGCTGCATCAACCTCACACTCCCCTCCTCGCCCACCTGGGCCAGGTCGCAGTCGCTGACAAAGCCAAATAGCCCGCCTACGCATGTCGCATATGCCTGATTCGCGCCTGATGGGCCTGGTTTTCACACAAATAAGCAGAAGAGGCTGCTCGAATTCCAGCTGATTGGGAGTCCGACAAAGGCCACGCTAAGAAGAAGCCACTGCAGCCTGACCTTCCGTCCTGAGAGAAGGACCCAGCTATTCTGTCAGTACGCAGCCTTCCAAGCCTCAGCTGTTGGTCTTCCGTGATATATTCTAACGTGTCATGTTGTTTAAAGTGGGGAGTATGCGCTCAGTGCTGTGAGACGTAGTCCCCAGAGTCGACCTCGTTCTCTCTTGCTTCTTCCGGGCACCAGTTAACCGTCCGAGGTTGTCAGTAACTTGATACGGGAGTTTGACACGGTGGATGACAGATTTAAACAAGCCATCTGCGCTTGCATCACGCGGCCTGGTTTCTAACGCTATACGTCAGGATTTCACACAAGGGGAATAGATGACTCGGATTTCACATCCGTAAGAGTTCCATAAAGGCTATAGTAAGCCTTGCTCGCAGCCCTCAGGTCGACCACTTCAAACAAACACGCAAAGGTTCGGTTGCAAGGTATAAGTTGTATCATCAGTTGCCAACCTTCTAAACCGAGACGTTTAGAGCGTCGGGATAGGATCAGGTACATCAGATTTATTATAATGAGAAATGCTCTGTGGAACTTGTTACCCGACGAAATAATATACACATATCTCTGCAATAGTACAAGGTCGCTCATCGATCGTTCCTACACAACTCACGCGTTCCGTTGTGCCCTACGGGCTCTCTCTCGCTGACTGGCTGGCGACGGCTAATAAGCCAGAAATGGCCATTCCAGTCTCCTTTGTCTTTGTCGATAATAACATACTGCCTATATCATGCGCCGCTGTGCGGCTGCTGGTTGGGCTCGAGAGAGAGCCCCTAAGGCACAACGGAAAGAGTGAGTTCCGTAATAACGATCGGTGAGCGCCCCTGTACCATTGGATATTCCCGATCGAAACCGACAGGGCAACGGGATCGTGGCCCAGTGGTTAGAGGCGTGAACTCCTAACTAGCAGGTCGCGAGTTCGAGCCTCAGGTGTTCCACACTTCGGGCTTGGGTATGGCTAGCTGACGACGGCTAATAAGCCAGAAGTGGCCATTCCAGTCTCCTTTGTCTTTGTCGATAATGACATTCTGCACACATCTGTGCTTATTTTTTAATCAAGTCACTCGAAAAACCGGGCGAGTCCCATGAAACGGAGTTTTGTAGGAGCAAGAACAAATATTCCCGTTGGTTAAAAGCTAAAATCCAGTGAACCAAAGTCGGCCTTCAAGAGCGACTTCTTTTGCTGAAATCTGCAGAAATTTCAATTACATACTGTCGAATTCGATCGGTTTTCAGTCTTCTTAAGAAGCTTTATTCATTTTGCTATTATCAAGGGCTGAAAATAACTACTTAAGCCTGTTTTTGGCCAGAGGACACATTATCGCTCTTAAATCCTTCATAGGTACACATAGCAAATGCCAACCAAAATGTTATTTAATTAACACGATTCATTTCGGCGTCAACGCATGAGGGTTATAGTCCATGACGGAGTACGAAGGAGACTAGCGGTGCGTTTTGTTCTCTTGTCTCAAGTTTTTTGGTTGTCATGGTTTATAGTGATACGTTATCTCTGTCATGTGCTTCTTTGGAAAACGGTCCCATGCTGCCGCGAGCACCGCTGTTCAGGCGCGGCAGCCGCCAGATAACACGGCCTTTGTACACTGCCTGAAGTTCCCCCAGCGCTTGCACACAAAACTTGTAACCTTTAGTCGTCAAGGTCGCGTTGGCAGCCACAAGGACTCACTAGCTGCCATTGGTGACCGGCTCACTGATTGGTCCTCTCTTGCTGGTCGGCATTCTCTTACCAGTGCGCTCTCGACGTCAGCTCTGACATGTCGAGTTTTCATCTGATGCCACCCAGCTATGTGCTCTCCAACCTACCCTGCCGCCTTGACTTCTGGTTTTGGAAATCGCATCTGTGGTATATTGGAAGCAATGTAACCTCTAAAAATGAACCTACTGAACCATATACTGCCTCGCAGATGTTTGTTGCCTGTGTAAGAGGACTTTTTGGGGCGAGCTTTACCTACTCCGGCAGCCTCAAATACCAGTGATTTTTCATAATCCTGCTAGTACTAGCAATATAACAGTATGCCCCAAATTTCCCTGCCAAGTAGAGTTTGCGCTGAAACTTCAGTCGCTGTTTTATGTAACACTGATCAGGTTTTGGCATGCATTTCACTGTCACTGAATGAGGAGAGTCAACTGGAGGAGGACCACACACTTAATCAGCTGGTAGGTTTGATTGATTGTGGTCAGTTAAAAGAAAAGAAAGACAAGAAGCACAAAAGGACAAACCTCGTGGAATAGGCATAGGGGTATGTTCGAGGATGCGTGGCGCAACTGTGTGTGCACTTTCCGTACCAACTAAAAAATAAAGTTAAATTTATCTGCAGGACAGTTTTTTGATAAAGTAGCAATACTGTGCGTTATGGTGGCGATAGAGTATCAGAGAGTCAAATTATCCCTTATCTCGAAAGCCTAACTCTTAAAGGTACAAGCATGGTCAATGGACATCATTCCGTCGAACCGAACTGCTTGTTGAGGGGGACATTTTTAACCATTCGGCAACGATAGGTTGTGGGACCTATAATTAACTTGAGCTAGCCTGTGGACAGTGCCATACGTTGGATGGTTGTAGAGGGGGTTTTACGGGTAAGGAAACACACAGGACGGAGAGCAAGGAGACACAGAAAATAGACAAACTTCTGCCGACAGGCTTATCGTACGCTCTCACTTGGCAAAGAAAGTGTGCTCGATAATTGAAAAATAAACAAAAAGAAATTCTCAAAAAATAACGGATGATGAATAAAACGCTGCCGGTAAGTTTACATTTAGTCAGGAAGGGGAGGGAATTTCAAACAATGGGAACGGTGAATCATAAGTGATGTTTACAGTCGCGTTGAATTTGAGGGTATATTTTTGTAGCTGCCATCTACTTGTGGGTCCTACACCTTATCATTACAAACCATTCAAGTCACACAGTACGTTTAGGGACAAGGAAGCTAACGTCGTCGAATACAGTTGGTGGGACATGGGCATAGGAACCCCCGTAATACGGGTAGACTTCCGCCAAATTCCAAAGAGTTTAGGGTTGGTGTTAGTGTCAGAGCTAGGGTTAGGACATTTGAATAAGTACCCTTAATGGAACCTGGCGTAAAACCGCCCGTATTACGGGATGGTTTCACATTGCCTTGTCATACCACATAGCATTCTAAAAGTAGACAACACAATCCGAATAGGGTATAGTCGCTCATTCCAACAAAAAAACCTTCTTTCAAACGTGGATACTGTACGAGGGAATCAGTCCTGTGCGTTTACCGTGCACCCTCACAGCCATAGTCTTGCACGCCCTCGGATAAGAGGGACGAGATCTCTGTAACATACTACTAGATACCACGCGTCAGTTTCAGTAAAGGGCAGCAGACTCCGTCAGCAAAAGCCTATAAACTGGATGGTCGGGTAGGTAATCCACGAGTAGAACTAAGATTCTAGATGGGAGGACGTCCGTTAGAATCTGAGAAACGAACTTAGACAGACTAGATGGTTTATCTCTGGCACACATTTATTCAGACAGTTCATCTTCAAAATCGATTAATCTGAAGCTTTAGGATTGTCATGCAGCAGGCGAATGTCTTTATTGCTGCAGTTTGATTCAACGTATTGTAGCACGTATCAGCTTACCTCTTAAAGTGTTGCGATAGTTCACTAGTGGAAAACTGAAATTATACCATACACAATTACTTAACTCTAAGGACATACAAGCATAGTGAGCCTGAGCATTCTGCCTAGACAGAATGCCCACGCGTTAACCAGGCAGATCCGTCCTGATGCGGGACAGGAATGGTTGGAATTCGAAAAAAGTCTATAACTGATCTCTGGATGTTTGCTCTTCAAGTAGATTATTCTAAAAAGGGAGGAAGCTCCTTTATCTCTGTTGAACAAGTTGTGGCGAGGTAAGCAGATAAAGCGTTACGAGGGAGGACATTCTGAGCTATTCTGCACGAACACGAAACCTTGAACGGTCAGCAGCAGTTCGCTCTATGTTATTTGTATAGTCTGACCGGTTTTCCGGACACTGCTCCGTGAAAGGAAAGGCATGAGAGTAGAAAAGCGTCTAATTCGTTTGCCTAACTATGAAATCATCCCTCCTAATTGTCCAAAATGTTTGCCGAAACTTCTGCCCTGACTTTAGGTTGTTTAAAACGCTGGGGAATGTTCCTTGATATATCCAAGTTAGTTTAAACTAGTCCAAGCTATACGACAAAAGACTACAACAGGAACTACCGCTTCAAGTCAGCGGTAATTATACACGGCATCTCGAAGTGTCCCGACTCTGAAAAGCGGGTGTGGTATTGATAAAGGTTAGAAGATTCCATCACATGTGGAAGCGGCGTTCGCCGGTCCCTAAAGATTGTCATACGAAATACAGGTGTTCTGTCTTGCCTTCAAACTCAGATCTACAGTCATCGCAGGTGATCACCTAAAGAACTATTGGGTATCATTGTCCACGAAGACGAGGAAGGCATTAATGATTAATCATCCTTAGCCAAGTAACGAGCACTCGCGGCTTGGACGTGAATTTATCTGGGGCATGTTTCTGGCTAAATGATGACGAAAAATGAGTCGTCAGTGTTTATTCCAGTCTCCCTGGTTGTCATTACTAATACGTCCGCGCGATTGAATGTCTCCATGCGACTCAAACGGCAGAACTCCCAGTTTATAAAGCATAAGGGTGCGTCATATAAAGTATGGCTGCACATCATTTGAAGTGCCGCCCTTGTCAGAAACACTCCTTGTTTGTTGATCGATAATCCACATACAGCTGCCCCTATGGCCGTATACCTCAAGCTTTAAAGCGAAACGGAAATGCCTATTTCTCTCCTTCTGTCAGAACAGATAGTTGTATACCACACCCATGTGGTCTTGTGATACCTTATGCTTTAATTATTCGTATCTTGTTCTTTTTCTGCTTTACCATGCTAATGTCGCAGTGATGAACTGCGGCATGGGTTCCAGTGACCTCATATTTGATTTTTTTACGTTATCTAAGTGTTAGCGTTTGGACGATCGCGTTCCTCCGAAAAAGGGCTACATTTGTTTAGAACAGAAATCGATATTAAACATTAATGAGCTGTTCTTACGTCTTTGTGTTGGCGTCAATTATTCGACTGCGTCGAAGCTCGTTGTTCTCCGCTTCCAGAAGTTGCACGCTTCGCTCCAGCTGGTAGAGGCTTTCCTCTTGCATGGAAACCTGCTGTTGCAGCATTTCGTTCTTTTTCTGAATCGAAGTTGATGCCGTTTTCATGAGTTCATACTCCTTCTCCATAGCATTGTATTCAGACATCACGTGGTGGAGCAACTCGGCGCGTCTATCAGCTTTTATTTTGGCATCTTTGAACTAAAAAAAGTGACAAAGGACGGTAACAATCGGGAGATGGCACCCAAAAAATCCGCTACCTAGAAATAATACCTTTAACAGTGGACTCAAACGCCTTCAGGCTATATCAGCGGTTGTAGGCCTACTTTCACGCACTACTTGGACATTCCGTGACGGCCTAACATGGGCTGGCCGAACGAACATCGCAGGAGGTTACATTGACGATGGTCGCTGTTACCCAACCTTCCCCATCTTTATACGCGTACACCTGAATATACGGCATACATTCGCATTATGACAGTTTATTACAAAACAAAATCACTCTTAAATAGGATAAGTCTGAACAACATGGGACAGGAACAGTTCCCAGGCATCTGTCAAAGATATGGCATTGAGGCCAAACCAAAGACGATACTTTACTTCGTCTATATGAACCCACACAGCTTGACAACATACAGGGCCTCCCTCGTGGAATTTCCTTTTCAGTCTACTCCAGTATGCCGTAATGGCATTGGTGTGCCGTCCGGTGGTAGGGTCCTTGAAGTTCTTTGATTGGTTATCAGAGAAATGTAGATAACCTTCTGAGGGAAGACGATTATACACTTTCCAGTCGTCCGTTACCACTATACTGCCTTTGGCGGCCCATTTTGTAATAACGGAACGGAGAGAGGGCCAACTTCGTTCATACACCTGTTCAAATAAGGCTAGTATCGTACATCCCGACCAGGCACCACCCATAAAACCCTTATTACTACCTGTCCCGTAAGACCGACTGCCTTGGTTAGGCGGATTTTTTGGGTGCCATCTCCCCATTGTTACCTAAAGGAATTACTGCCTAATACGATCAAAGGGAATTCAAATATATAGTATACGCACTTGTCAAGTACTTGTCTACACCATTACATTACGACAACCTACTATCAGAGGATTTAGACTAGATAAACCAGGGGCCTTCTAATAAAATGAAGGATAAATAATCGGGAAGGGTTACGAAAAAAGTTAGAGAATAAAATAGCCATTTCAGCCTTCGTATCTGACGCCAGAATTGGAATTTCTGCCCCAAATTACCGGCCAGAGGTTTGGACTCGGACTCAGTTGGTTATCTAACAAACTCTCTACCACGAACCTCTGCCCCGAACGAACATCAAAGCTCGCATATGAACAGTGTTAACCGGTCTTTTTCGAGTGTAGAGCAAATACTTAGCTGAAAGTTCTGCGGAGTTAAGAACTAGGAAGCTGATCAAACCTCTCATTTGTTACCATAAAGTGGCAGCAGTTACTGGATGACTACTGAGTATACAGTGCTATTTGGAGCTGAAAAAGAAAGGGAAGGAGTTCGCGTTAGAGGATCGCCATATTTAATGCATGCTGCGAACTTTCTCCTCCGAAATGGTTTCTTTTTACCAGAAATTCGTTCCAGATCTGCTGTTCAAACAAGAGTTTTTTTGTATTTTACTCACCAGAATTAATGTTATGGTTTTGTTGGGGATTCTAATAAAGACACTGTGCAGGGGTGTCACCAGCGGTGTCGCAGAAGACTTCAATAACGACCCTTTATCTAAAAAAATTCCGAAGGCTCCATTGCCACGTACGCCTTCTGCCATGTTATCCATGCGGCCTAAGAAATCCAGTTCGGACAGATCTGAAGAAATAACTTGCAATGGTAACCTTATTGTGTGTGTAGAATTGGTTACGATAAACAGCCTTTAAGGAACCTTGAGCTGCATCTGAATGAGTGGAGATACCTTAGTAGAAACAGATTAAAGGCGGCTTTTTCTACTCAGACCTTTGACGAAAATTCAAATAAACTGATGTCAACAGGCAGCCTATTTTGTGAAATACTCCGCTAACCTGAAGTCCGCTAGTTGTTCTTACAAAGGAAATGCCCAACTGTTTACTGGTCTAAGCGAGTCCATTTCGACTTTCCTACTATTCAATTGACCATTCTGCTTTATATGCCTCATATTAGTCAGGCTGCCGACAGTTTCCTGTCCGTTTCATATAGCCTGACTGTAGAAAAAAACAGACTTTGACGTCCATTAACTTGTAATAGGAAAAAAGCCCCAGCGTCAATGTGTAAACCTTCAAGTGCTAAAATAAAGACAGTAAAAGACAAATTTTGGGAAATAAATTAAGACTGGTTTTTTTTCAAACCCCAGTGGAACTGCGGGTGTTTCACTGAAACTGAATTGTAGCCTAACAAATGTCGAATTCTTCAGCTCTTCTGCTTACGATCGTACGTTTTTTCTTGAAAACTCTAGAGAATAGTGTAACTTGCTCAAACGATTTGCTTGTGGTTTCTCCTGGCGTGCGCACATGCTAATTGCATCTGCAGTACTATGGAGGACAGTCATAATATCGATACGGACGAAAAGGCGAATTCCAGGAAAGAATTGGGAAGAGGGGGTCTGGATCGCTGAAATTAGAATTTCTTATTTGTCGGACGTTCTGGATCAACGCTAGAGCCTATCATCACCTGTTTCTGTCTCTAAAAAACCCTATAAAGCTTTTATTATGGGATGCAATAAATCTGTCTTGGCAAGAGTATTAGAAAGCTTATGAAGCACATTGACAGTCTACACGAACGCACTAAGAAGTATTTCGAGTAGAGTTGTGGGCATAAAAAACGCTGTAAAACATATAGGGACATGGGGACTGCATCGAACCGAACCCAACTTCTGCGCTGAGACCATATTTCAAGAGGTTAGTGGTGCTGTGTTTGGCAGAATACTTTTACAATATGGTCACAGTAAGCTGAAAATAAGTAAAGTGAGATGCTAGGGACTGTAAGAAATAATTCTAAAATATAGGTCGCTTTTGTAAAATGTGATTAAGTAATTATTTTAGGGGGATAAATCTCTATAAAGACCGAAATGTTTTGTAGACAGAGTGAATTTTATATCAGCTGGACAACATTGATGTAGGTCAGGGAAAGTAAACATTCGCAGCAGACATCTTCAAATGACTGATATTACAGCTCTTCCTCTTATGTAGATGACCAGATCTATAAATATAGAATTTGGCATCGGCCAATACGTACAGAAAAGTTGGAAACACAAGACGGAAACATTGTGCCAGTACTCCATTTCGAACTATTCTATATCATGAAACTGAGATTCACAGGAAACTGACAAGTCAATAGTTTCTATTGGAAATACCGATCATTTGTAACGTTTCAACAGATCCAGTTCGCTCTGTACCATACTAGTCTACCAGGCTAGCATTGAATTATTCTCAGCCGAGGCTGGATACAGCGACAAAAGTTCAATGGACTTCGATATATTACTGAGCTACTCGGGACGGTGCAACTTACCACGAGCCGTGTAATTTCGTTCCGTGAAACGTTTGGCAATTAGCAGTTTCGTAATTGCCTCAGAAATGACATAATCCAAGGGATTTTATTGAATTCGGGATGTTGTAGTAATGTGAAGGGACCCTTGAATTAATGGCTTACAGGAAGTCAATAGATGATGACTCGGGGCCAAAATTCTGACTGTCTAGTCAAGTCTTAACTATTATTTCTGGTGGTGTTCTGTCCCATTCGCTAGTCCCTGCCTGAACTAAAAGCGTCAGCAAGATCCCACGCGTGTAATGAACACACTTTGTTGGTCTTAGAGGCGACGCATAGGAAGCCAAGTTAGGTGAAACGTGCACAGATCAAGTCTCGGTGTCTCTGACCTTTGAATTTAAATTAAAGACCCGCTGCTTCATCTTTCCCGGAAATCACTTTCCTCCGTTTTGTCGCCGGTTTTTTCAATTTACAGAGCGAAATCGTTGACCAAACAGCTTAGTATTTGCACTGCGTAACCTCTGGTTTTTGCTCTAAATGGGTACAGTCAGTGTCTAAAACAGATTTTGGATTCTGAGACTATAAATTTCGGTCTGTTGAATTAAAGGGTACCCCCGGCGGCAAACAGAGCAGAAGGAGGGAGGCTACCGACCGAACAGGGATTAGAATAGAGCACAGCTCTGGTAAAGTTGTTCTTCCACGTTACCGATAAAGAACAGCCAACTCACTCTGTTTAGTAGATCATTCAGCTGGGAACGGAGGTTAGCGTTCTCGGCGTTCGAGCTGTCCAGCAAATCCTGCAAATGTTGCTTGCTCACGTCATCTCCATGCTTCTGTTCGTGGTCACTCATCCTTAAACGCTGCTGGTATGCGTAGATCCGATCGTTGAGAAGTTGAATATTCCTGAATGTGTGTGCACGCGAGAGCGAAAGGGAGAAAAATGTTTATGCAAAAGTGAGGTTTCTGAAGAGCCCAATATGAAGGTCAAATGTGGTATTTTTGCCTCGAAACTGATGCCTACTCCAACAAAAGACAAATGACTCTTGTCAGTCTGCCTGCCAGCTCATCTTACATACACAACACCCACAGGGGAATGAGGGCGGCTTTGGTGGCGTCAGTGGGCAGGATTTCATTGGATGACTGGCTCGGCATTTTATCTGGCGCTCAGCCGCCTCTGCTGGCGCAGTTACGTTTGCAGTTGGCGAACACAAACGCCACAGGTTTGCCTCGACTGTGTGTACCCTCGTCGGTGTGAAGGCACGCTTGACGGCAGGCAGGCAGGCCTAACTCGAGCAGGACGACAAAGCAGGCAACGGTACACGTTGACGGTGAAGTTAAGTAGGACCCTTGACGGTACCTGCGACCTGGAGCATATCGGTAGGCATGAGCCAACTCGGCACTACGAACCCTCTAATTCCCAGGGAGGCCACTTCGGATGTGCTTCCGAGTCAACGCGTTCTCTCAGCGGGAATGCGGATAATGTTGTCTCATCTCCAAATGCAGCCTTGAGTGTTGGGAAGAAAGCCGGCCTTTAAAAGTGAAAAAATGAGTAAATCGTGTAGGCTACCCTTCTGTCAGCTAATAGGATTCTGGAATGGTACTTCGTCGGGGACCTGGCTTCTCGATGAGTCTGTATTTCGGTCTTTCCCTGTGGGCAAGGAGCCAAATATGCAGTCAGGACCCAGCAGCAACAGTACTGGAGAGGTGCGAAGGGCTGAGGTTCTGAAGACTGACTACGTTATAAAACCACGCGGAGTTTAATTATGGAACTGGGACATGGAGATCAGAAACAGCAGCTGAGTAGATTAAACCTTGCTACTGCTTTATCGTTGACTGAATATTTATTCAAGGTTTGAAGTAAGGACCATGGGAACAATCATTAATTAAGCTACTGGTCTTACATGAGGATCTAAGCTCTCTGAAGCATTCCGTAGAATCCGAGAAAATTCACACGTTCACTGTCAGAGGCCCGATGGCCAAAATAAAAGATGGCCTCTTGTTGCATCATCAGCATCGAGTCTAAATGTGCGAGTGCTGGTGCGATGCTCCGCCCCAGCGGCCATTTCCGACATTAGTACCACAACTCCTGAGCCGATAGCGACGAAGACAACCACCATCCCACCACCAGATTGAACACTTCCCAAACACTGTCATCCCACACAACCCCCACTGCCACCACTGTCATCGCTACCAGCTCCATCCACAGAATCAGCAATGCGAACTCGATCCCAGCCTGTCTCCATCGCGACTGCACGTTCACATCACGCATTGGCCTGCTCGATCAACTATGAATTTATCGCGCTGAGACTGGAGAGCATTGCCAGGGACTGCAGTATACTGTCAGTGAACAATCTCATGAAATGTTAACCAAACTTCTGATATGAGTTTTCGATCAGGAAGGACTACTTAAACGGGTGTTATCTTCTATCAAACTAGCTCAGAAATTCTAAACGCCTGTTCTCTGTAACTTCTATCTGACTCAAACGTGGTTCCTTACCTTCTTTGCTCTGCCCTTACCCACCTGAACTACATTTGGTCAATTCTGGACCTTGACCTTGGCACCGAGGGTCACCTCCCTTACATGAAATTGTTGCTGCAGACATGTGTGACTCATGCTTGCGAACGTACATTTCGGTACCTGGAACCGGACGCTATAATTCGGCCAAATAATTTGTTGCACACGGGTATCCACTGCCGAGGTTTGTACTTTGTTTATTCTTGATTATTTGTAAACAGAACTGTGCAAAACACAGCTTCGGTCTTCATTCTGAGTTGACGAACGTGTTGTCCCTAGATACTGGATTGTCGGTCACTGTGGGATCGTAATCTTAATTAGCGTGCAGAATGAACCCAACATATCTCAAACACGCCAGGATGTTGGCTTTTGAATGACATTCCTTTCAACTGCCAGCAAAAACCGCACTCGGTAAAAATGGCTACTTATTTGGTATTGGATTTTTCGATTTATTTTAGATGTATTTATAAATTTGAATATATCGTATAGAAAGCATGCCTAAGAATACTTGCTCCATCTTGCTGTGCAGCACACGGTGGATGTCGTCAGCAACAACGGTCGAACTGTCATGTTGGGTGACTGTCTCGAGGACTGATAGTCAAGCACACTGGCTCCTTCTGAATGTCACTTGTACGGGGCTCACACTCAGATGGGACCCCAGTCGTTCCCTTAGTTCTGTAAAGGCCCAGTCTATTGTTTGGGGGCCAGGTCGTGCGTGGCACGCGTAGAAGGCTTGGTTGTTTTGGCCAGCAATTGCGTCCGATCTCACTCCCGGTCGTCTCCTGCTTTTTGATGCCGCCGGGTCGAGCTGACTGGAGGCGGGGGGGGGGAGGCCTGCTGCAGATCCTGAGCAAGTCTGTCCTCACTGTAAATTGGTTCACGCTGAACTCATTTTCATGAGCCAACCATGCTCTGAGGCACACCGTGATCATCGAAGTCAGCGACAGCTGAACTGTGATATCCAGTTACATGATAGACTGGATTATACGGCATTCGTTATTAGTCTCTTGCTTACAGTATGCCTTGGTTCTTGCACGAACTACCTTGAATACGCTGATGGCCTGAAGTGTATACTAACTCTATCTTCTGAATGCTGTATGTTGTGTACAAGGTAGGCGTGAATGCATCCAAAGTGAGCCTGACAAGTGATTCTCAAAGAGGGCAATCTTAATGGTTTTCTCGGTTAGATATACCCGCACCATCGCATTAAACAGTGAGAACTGTAGGATAATGTTACCCAAACTACCACGTCTGGTGATAGGTAAGGCACAGACGGAATTGCAAATCGGATTGGCCAAGCGTTGGTCACTTTCGTTTAATTTCGTTGCAACTTCTAGAATCTGTGTCAGATCTTCTATATAAATAAAAATGGAAATGTTCATTTGTTCCTAATCGCTAATCTCTGAAAGTACTGCACCCATTGCTCTGAGATTTTGACACAACATTGCATACACGTAGAGGCGGGTTTATGTATGCCTATCTTCATACTTAGGCAGATAGCACGCCTGTGGCGGATAAAAAACTTGTTATTCTTGCATAACAACGCCATCTGCTGGACGTAAAAGCAAGAGAGAGGGGATTTCCAGGCGGGCTGGCCTGCGGCCACTTGACCGGCACCCACTCGGGCACACGTGCGTCCCCGGGTCACTTTGCCCGACATCCGCTCAAACACACGTGCGCCCCGACGGCCGCGCTCATCCCTCGCCCCTGCCCTCCCCCTGGGCCGATGCAAAATGAGCCAATAGGCAAACCAACCCTGGGGCAAAGAAAACACGTAACATTTAGACCCCCCTTGAACTTGCCCCACAACCCACATAATGGGGCTGTCATCGGTTCCACTGGTTAAAAAGGTATTTTCCAATATTCAAACCAATTATACGAATCACGATTGGCTGAACGAACGAGCTATTCTTGCGGCCAAGAACAAGGATGTCTACCAACTTAACCATGTTATTCAGTCTACGATTAAAAGCCAGGCAGTCATATACGCGTCTGTCGACGCCGTTATGGAAGCAGAAGAGGCAGTTAATGATCTAACAGAATTTTTGAATTCACTTGCTCTGCCAGGGATGCCTCCGCACGTACTGCAATTGGAAATCGGCGTGCTAATAATCAGCCGGTCTTGTCATACAAAGCTTCACGCTCAAGACACCCCTGAACCTTATCCGTGATAATGCTGGTTCCTTTCGCTCGCGTGGGACGAGGTATTATCTAAAAAACTAATTTTGTTACCTGTTGTTTCGAAAATAGAGTTGAAGCTGACTAGAATCGACCCGGGCCAATTCTTCATACCTGAGGCACTCGTGGATTCCCGAGGCCAGACCAGTGCACTTTGGACACGCGACTAGATCGGTCTTTTGATTTGTACAGTGCCTCTTCATGGGCGGACACAAATCAGAACCTGCGTCATTTGGGGTCGTGCCATCTTTTGCGGGAATTAGGTCGGCTCCACGGTCCTCCATGAGACTGTCAACGAATGGTCCGCGGACTAGCTCATTCGTGCTTTCCAACATCACTGAGTCATTCTGGTTTTGAGGATCGCCACGGGCCGATGGATGAGTACCTTCAGCTGCAGACGAGGGAGACTCTAGCCCGTGCGGCTCTAAAGGAGTTAAAATACTTACTTTGAACATTTAGTTTTTTTGGCAACAGTCACGCGGGACGGAGGGGTAAGTGATATTCGGCTTTAAATAACCAGTTATGCCGTATAAGAGAAAAATTGCTGGTTGGGTGGCCGACTGTAGGGAGTCGGCACCGCTTCATGAGTGGAAAGCAAGGATAAACTTTAGCCGAATTCATAGGCACAAACTTATGCGTAATTACGAGTGCTTACTTTTCAGAAGGGGAACTGCAATTACGTCACAACCCAAGAGTTCGTGGCGTATGCTTTCTGTTCTCGGGATTACAAAACACCAATCCAAAGTTTGACAATGCAGCCTGAGATCGACAAAAGTGTGGACCAGAAGCCAAGAAAATAAATGGGCTACGCGCATTGCTTCGGGGGCAACTCTTAAAATTCAGTCAAACTAACCTATGCAATCCAGTACTGACTGTAATTTCTGTTTACTCATCATTTCGGCTCCGACATATCGGTTAAAAACCAGTAAGTCGAACTGACTAGATAAGAGTGGATAATAGAAAATGCACGTACGCGTATGGTCCAGAAGATCTACCGACGGAAATGAGGTCACCGAAGTAGTCATTTTTTGGTTTATTTGCCGCCACCAACTACTGCCACCTGGCAGAACGTTATTACCGACAAAGGCAAGGGAGACTGGAATGGTCATTTCTGGCTTATTAGCCGTCGTCAGCCAGTCATACCCAGCCCCGAAGTGTGGAACACCCTAGGCTCGAACTCGCGACCTGTTTGTTAGAAGTTCACGCCTCTAACCACTGGGCCACAAGCCCGTTGCCCTGTCGGTTTCGATCGGGAATATACAATGGTAGGGGTCGCTCATCGATCGTTCTTCCGGAACTCACTCGTTCCGTTGTGCCTTATGGGCGCTCTCTCGAGCCCAACCAGCAGCCGCACAGCGGCGCATGATATAGGCACCTCAAAACACCGGGCTGTCCATCAAAGATCTGAAATCGCGTTAGTTAATAGTCGAGAACTTTTCTCATCACTGCGCTCACGGGCTAGCGTCATGTCGGTTGAGATCGCGAGTATGTGTAAAGTCACATGGGATTAGCGTATACCGAATTGTCTTGACTGCAAGATGGGAAAAAGCATTTCCGTTTTGCCCTGGAGCTGGGTGTCTACAGCCCACGATTGGGTATTTTTACTTTACAGGTGAACTAAGCCGTCATACCTAACATTTTTCAAAAAAAAGCCTTTCGCTAGTAGTGCAACTTTGTTTTTTCCGTTGTCATTTAAGAGGGGTTGAGAAGGATTTTTGCGCTGCAAATGCCTTGGCTGTGAATAGCACACGGAAAAAGCTAACTATAACAACAAAGGACATAAGTAGTAAAAAGGTGCAACATACAAAGACCTTTAGACTGAGTAGATTGTAGGCCCACCCACAGATTCTAAGAAATTCAGTTATTTTCCAGAAGGTTTATCAAGTCCCTTCTGTGTATACACAGTTACATTAAAGAAGCGAACACAAATTACTTATTAACGTAAATACTATCTAGTCTTATGACCAAGAACAACCACTATGCAATATTCCGTATCTGGTCGCTGCGCTGCCCCTCTTGTTCTTCTACTGTCAACACTTCTGAACTTTTGCGTGCAAGGATTGGAAAACGCCTCGATGCTGTATATTTCTGGTTTACTCCGCGCAGCTGCTGCGTAATGACTAATGGCGTGTTCGCCTTGAATTGCAGCGCTTTTTTCTGCACTCAGGACTGAAAATCTTCCTATTAAGCCGTAAAATATCTGATCAGTTTGCTGATAATGCCGCCGGGTATCGACGATTCCAGATCGCGTTAAATTCCAAACCGGGTTCGAGGTTCCACTCATCGTAGAAATGACTGCTTTCGAGAAGTTTGCTTGTGGAATACGCAGTGTAGTCTTTTAATCAAGGGTACTTCAGCGTTTTCCATTAAATATGAAAGTAACAAAAATATTTTTTCCCAGACCATATTGTCTACGAGATTATCTAGCAGGATATTGCAGACATGTGGTTCTAACGCAGTTTTATTCTTCGGTTATTTCGTCTGAATTAAGTCTCTAACGCTTAGTCTCTTGACCGAGTAGGAGGCGATGACGGTCCAGGGGTTTCGGAATGTCTTGCTGAAGGCAGAAAGACTCTGACAAAATACGTGCATGTGCTGTATTACCTCCTTCAAATTGAAGTCTCGATTTTCATTGGGGCTCAGTTAGTCAGATCTGCATTCATGCAATGCGTCTTTAGACTTACAACAAGTAGTCTTTTGGTCCAAAGTCTTTGAAAAGATACTCCCTCAGAAACAGCTCAAGGATCGATTAGGACGTGGTATCTAGATCTTATTTGAACCGTTCATAAAAGCCATATAAAATGCCAACCGGTGGGTTGCAAGGCGGTCAGGCCGATACCGTTAATTCGGAAATGCCTAACCATTGTTTTAGCAATTACTTCGCAGTTAATGAACTAGTTAGGTTTTAATCTCCAGCTTTATGGTTTTAAACTAAGTGACACGTCTTGCTCGTACCCCCTGTCGTGAAATCCATCTGGAATTTTCAGAAAAACCACTTCTTTTACCATTTACATTTTCGTACCCAAAGCATTATTCGTTGGATTTGTGAAAATGCATATTTCAACCGTTCCGGGGGTTCCAGGCAGATTTGGTCCTGACAGTGATGATAGCAGTCCGGGACTAGCTGTGGGATAGAGCTTGCTCACCCCGGTTGCACTTAATGAGGGCGAAGCAAAGGGTCTGTTGTCAAAAACCAGTCTAAATGTGACAAATACTGTCGGTTAAAATACAGTTGTCAAACTCTGCAATGAAAAGTCGGACTTTGGAATGGCGGATCCACTCAAGCTCTGGTGAGGTTGATGAATATTCTATTAGGCAAGTCATTCTAACAGCCAGAGCAGTTGAGCACCTGCCTAAATGGCTTCTAAAGCAGGAGAACAAGACTCCACGGTCTTCCATTACAAAACATCTCCTTGATAGTGGCCATTCGGTTGACCCTAAGACGTCTTTTCGAGTATTAGTTCGAGCACGAACTACTCGGTTATTGCGCTACCTGGAGGCAGCCTATATACGGCGGGAGAAACCCGACCTATGTAAACAGTTAGACCACGTGGTCAACCTCAGCTTGCCCTGGTAGACCCGAGCCCCTTTTGAGTTTCGAAATCCCTCGGCATGCCTAGTTCCCCATTTTCATTCCCACGTTGCATTTTGAAGTTACCATTTTATCGATTAGTCTACGCACAGTACACGTTGACCTTGCTGTTTTACATCGATTTTCTCTGTCGAAATTCAAACCTTTGTACCTTTCTCACTTGTTATTTCTGTTATGCAACGACCGGCAGCAGTTGAGAAGCGGTCGCGAAATTTTGTGGTGCCATTAAATTCAGCTGTCCTTGCTTGCTTCAAATTCATTCCGGGGAAATATTCCTTCAACATTCTAACAGTATAAAATTTGAAGTACACACTTGCCCAAGGTCCGAGGGTGAGTGCTGGTGCGCACAGGCGGTTATCGCAGAAAACGGAAATTAGGCATGCCAAAATACTGGCTTCTTTCAGTATTGTAATCATCCGCAGTATGCTGCACCAACGAGGCATAATGAAAAGCAAATTGTCCGGTGGTTGAAATACCCACTTTTAACGTCTTATCATAGACCACCTCATCAATGCCTTCCGCGAGAACTGCTAAAGACGGTCTTTCCGCATCTAGTGTGCCATTTCCGTGTCAATCAGTAGGTGATTCCTTCTTCTATATAATCTAACGATTTCCGAGATTATTTAACTCATTTTGGGCTCCATGCTAGGCGATTACATGAATTAGTTCCACTTCCTCTGAAAGAACTCCCCCTGGTCTAGATCTCACGGTTTACCAACTGTCAGCAGAACATGCCTAGGCGAGGACAGCAAATACGCTAGCAAGGGCCAGTCTTGGTCCTTTGCACTTGTTTACCTGCAATTTTTCTGTAATTTCCTTCCATAGATTTTCGTTGTCAAAAAGTGCGGAATGACGAACGATATGCGGCGGATCGTAATTTTTCAATACTTATTAGTGGTCAATGTTCTAACGGAAACTACTAAGACGGTTTCAGGCCGTAATAAAGACCCCTTGCGCCAAATTCAAGTGGATACCTGTTCCCGTGTCCTAACCTTAACCCCGAGCCTTACACGAACCCTCATGATCCTAATCCCCTCTAGAATTTAGCACAAGGCCATTTTTAGTACGGGAGTCCGCATTCTCAGTCTTGGATATTTACACAATAGCGCACCCCAAAGGTGTTGACATTGGTGAAATGAGCGAACAAGATACTGGTGGCTAAATTGGTGTCACCATTTTTGCTCGCACTGAGCATGGACTGTGTAATGACACAAAAGTTGAGTCTTTCAGAAGATACTCATTTCTCGACTACATCGGACGGTTTTTCAGTTTTCTATTTATGCGGCATTGTGCAAAGCATCAAGAAAATATAATTTATTGGATAACATTTTACCTTTCTCAAGGGATGTTGACTGTGTGCACACATCTGCTCAGACGACTTTGGCAAAGAAAAGTGTTTCTCAAGTATGCTCGCTTGGAAAAAGCCGCTAAATAATGAGTAATCCCATGGTCGCCCAGGGGATCAAATGACTTGTTTCTGTAAAACAGGATGGCGGTTAGCTGAAGATAATGGGCACGGTTTAGTTCACTGTGGTTGATGAACCAGTCCGCTAAAAACTCGTTTCGTGTTCAAAACATTTCTGCCTCATTTAAGCACAGCCCGAGGAATATGCTTTGAAGCAGATGAAAAGGAAAAGTTAAAAGTAACATGAAGCAGTAGGTCCATCCTGGCCTTACCAATGACCGAGGCAGGACTACTGACAGTGAGAGTGTTTTTCAGTGAGTAGGGGCCGTCGGCAGTCTGGGCTGTCTTTAGAGCGAGCGGTTCGTCATCTTCACTGCGCAGGGTTGCCATTTTGCGACGAAAGTAGACGCCTTTAAATAAAGGAATAAACGGAAACAGGATAGTATTAAGATTACTTGAGGCCTCCAGAAGAGTTAGGGATGGACGAGCATGTGCACCGACAAATTAGTAGCACAACATGCAAACTACCTGGGAAAAGATCGTAACTTCCCTCTCTACTCCCAAACACGCACTTCCAGGTCGTTCCGGGTTAGGCGACAGTCTCCTTCTAAACGGGAGTAATGTCGATTAACGTTACAGGTTGATTCAGTGTCAGGTCAAAACAATTTTGTTTCATATTTGAAGATTATTGCCACATCAAACTGAGATTATCCTACGTGCTTCTCTGATAACGACGAAAGAACGTGCAAACAAGGATTGTGTGGATATGAGAAATTCGCCCTATCACGCTATAGCAAAAGAGCTGGCGGAAGAGTTAAAACCTCTTTAAAATTGTTCGCATCCGCGAAGTTTGAAAGGCACCTTTGAAATTGTCGTTTTTTAGTTTCCCCAGAAATTATCTACGAACTTGAAGTAGATCAGTTTATTCAAGGTCAATAGGCCCAGGCCGAGACCTTGAATAAACCGATCTACTCCAAATTCGTATATAATTTCTGAGAAAATAAAAAGCGACAATTTCTGAATTGGAGTATCTACCAGAAAAGAGACGGGGAATGCTGGGAGACCCACTGACGAGCCGAACCTCTCGCAGTTGCCCCATGCAGCTGCAGAATATCGGCGGAACACGCGTATATGGGCTTTTGGCTAGTACCTGTGCTGTTAGTATGGTATCACCTTATCCTCGAGACACCTTTGATTTTATCGAGGCTACCAAGAATGTTAACGTTGGCGGACGGACGATGCGGTCGTTACATGTATCTTCACAGTTCACCAACGTAACTGTAGTAGAATAAATAAACTACCTATGCGACCGCATTCGGGAAGCAAACTACCCGATAGGCATAACAGTGGAAATCCTAAAAGAAATAGTTAACGTTGCAAACAAAATGTCCAGTTCCTCTGCAATGGTCAGCTTTACGGGAAAATAGACGGTTTGGCGATGGGTTCAGCGTTTGGACCATTTCTTGCAAATGTCTTCGCGAGCAAGGTTGAGCAAACGGGTCTTAAGGATAGCATCAATGACCTTGACTTCCACAGTAGATAAGTGAACAATATCTTCTGCCTGACAAGTCATACCACTGACACCGATAGCCTAATCCAGAAGTTTAATAAGGCGCATCACTCTCTGAAATTTGCCCCAGAGACTGAGGCGAGTAACGAAATCACGTTGCTCGACGTCCTTCTACACAGGCAAGAGGGTGGGCCTATCCAACGCAAGATATTCCCAAAGAGGACCTGCATGAGATAATACATAAATTTTCACAGTTTTGTTCCCTCAATCTAAAACGAAATTTAGTCCGGGAATAGGCGGCTAGAGTGTGACGCATCTACTTACCGAAAGCTGCTTAAGCAGAACCCCAGCGGCTACAGAACACGCTCCGCGAAAACGACTATACCGAAAGATTCATCCTTCGGAATAGTAGAGAGCATGCCACAAAACCTGCTGTTGGAAATGCAGAATAGAAGGATTTACTTCTAACACTGCCTTTTCTAGGGGACGCAGCAAACAAATTTGTGAGACGACGTCTAAGGACGGCTATCACGAGTGCCTTCCCCGCGGCGAAGTTGCACATATTCTTCGCAAACTCACCCCGACTTCGGCTGGGGGACAAGCACCGGCTGCCGTTGTGAGCCATACTGACGTGTTTTTGTTCATTCGCCTGCTCCTTGTGGAGCGGGATACACTGGTTGTACAACGAGGCGTCTGAAGAGTACGCGAAGGCATGCCTGCCTGGCTAGGTAAAGGGTAAAATCGATCCATCTCGAGTTTTATTCTCGCACATCTACTCAATACGAACCACCAAGTCGACGTCAAAGAAGCCTTTCAAGTTATCTACCGAGCGCCAGCACACAACTCTGAAGGCCTACGCAAACGGGTGCTAGCAACAGTCGAGGCAGTGGCTATTCGATTAAGGAATCCAGCACTCTGCTGTCACAAGGCACCGATACAGGCTGTCTGTCTGCCTTAACAGACTCCAAATGGTGGTCGTAAGCCGCCCCAGCGCCCTGAGAATGGTCACATGCCCTCCGCGTCTTTGACGTACAGACAGCGCTCACAACCTAACCCGCACCCCCTCCCTTTCCCCCACCTCAGCTCCAGTACGCTTAACACGCTGACTCCGTCATGCAGGCGGCATGGGAACAAGGAGTTTTACTAACCCTGTCCCCTGAGACATATTTAAGTCCTGTGGTAGAGGGGCGCTCATCGATCGTGTTGCGGAACTCGCTTGTCTCATTTTGCCTTAGGACTCTCTCTCTCGAGCCCAACTAGCAGCCGCACAGCGGAGTGTCATCTTGGCAGAATAACACTACTGACAAAGACAAGGGAGACTGGAGTGGCCATTTCTGGCTCATTAGTCATCGTCAGCCGGTCATACCCAACGCGCCTCTAAGACTGTAAATTCCCGATCGCAACTGACAAGGCAACGAACCCGTGGCTCAGTGGCTAGAAGCGTTGAACTTCTAGCCAACAGTCCGTCGGATGGCGCCCCAGGTGTTCCGCACTTCGGGGTTGGGTATGACTGGCTGGCGACGGCTAATAAGCCAGAAATGGCCATTCTAGGCTCCTCTGTCTTTTTCGGTAATAGCATTCTGCCTATATCATGCGACGCCGTGCGGCTTCTGGTTGGGCTCGAGAGAAAGCCCGTAAGGCACAACTCATAAATTCATTATCCATGTAATTGTATTGGTCTGATGATGAATTACGGAAAACATATGTTTGCCAACTGGCTTTTTCAATCACAATATGGGAATTTTCACAGAACTTAGAAAACAGAGAGACGTTGATCAACAGCCATTTTAATGTACCGGTAAATATATTTGGTGAATAAGTGCCACTGTGCCTTTGGTGGAACTATTTTGAAGGAATTGTACGGTCTGGTTGGCACTGGTAATGAGTTTTTATTACAAGAGCTATCTCGTTGCCTCGCGTCCATCTATTTGAAGGAGAACAGTGCAAACAATATGACCTAAGTGACAACACACGGCTCTGTGAGGACATCCAGACAATCTCGGCAGGAGATTGTAGTCACATGCGTTGACCTATTAATGGTTTGGGGACTTCTAATCGCTCATGTTTTATTTATTGGAATGAACGTCCAGCTTTTTCCGAGGATGTCTTCTAAAATAAGAGCTAAGACAGCTGTCATATCTCACAATGACACCTTAGGCCGCGGTGGTCGTTCTTTAATCTTGTGTAATGCCTGTCCAATGGAAAATAT
>CACRXP010000096.1:1238189-1248219 GCA_902702965.1 Spirometra erinaceieuropaei
CTGACAAGTCATACCACTGACGCCGATAGCCTAATCCAGAAGTTTAATAAGGCGCATCCCTCTCTGAAATTTGCCCCAGAGACTGAGGCTAGTAACGAAATCACGTTGCTCGACGTCCTTCTACACAGGCAAGAGGGTGGGCCTATCCAACGCAAGATATTCCCAAAGAGGACCTGCATGAGATAATACGTAAATTTTCACAGTTTTGTTCCCTCAATATAAAACGAAATTTAGTCCGGGAATAGGCGGCTAGAGTGTGACGCATCTACTTACCGAAAGCTGCTTAAGCAGAACTCCAGCGGCTACAGAACACGCTCCGCGAAAACGACTGTCCCGAAAGATTCGTCCTTCGGAATAGTAGAGAGCGTGCCACAAAACCTGCTATTGGAAATGCAGAATAGAAGGATTTACTTCTAACACTGCCTTTTCTAGGAGACGCAGCAAGCAAATTAGTGAGACGACGTCTAAGGACGGCTATCACGAGTGCCTTCCCCCCGGCGAAGTTGCACATATTCTTCGCAAACTCACCCCGACTTCGGCTGGGGGACAAACACCGGCTACCGTTGTGGACCATACTGACGTGTTTTTGTTCATTCGCCTGCTCCTTGTGGAGCGGGATACACTGGTTGTACAACAAGGCGTCTGAAGAGTACTCGAAGGCATGCCTGCCTGGCTAGGTAAAGGGTAAAATCGATCCATCTCGAGTTCTATTCTCACACACCTACTAGATACGAACCACCAAGTCAACGTCAAAGAAGCCTTTCAAGTTATCTACCGGACGCCAGCACACTACTCTAAAGGCCTACGCAAACGGGTGCTAGCAACAGCCGAGGCAGTGGCTATTCGATTAGCGAATCCAGCACTCTGCTGTCACAAGGCACCGATACAGGCTGTCTGTCTGCCTTAACAGACTCCAAGTGGTGGTCGTAACCGCCCCAACGCCCTGAGAACGGTCACATGCCCTCCGCGTGTTTGACGTACAGACAGCGCTCACAACCTAACCCGCACCCCTTCCCTTTCCCCCACCTCAGCTCCATCACGCTTAACACGCTGACTCCGTCATGCTGGCGGCATGGGGACAAGGAGTTTGACTAACCCTGTCCCCTGAGACATATTTAAGCCCTGTGGTAGAGGGGCGCTCAGCGATCGTGTTGCGGGACTCGCTTGTCTCATTTTGCCTTAGGGCTCTCTCTCGAGCCCAACTAGCAGCCGCACAGCGGCGCGTCACATTGGCAGAATAACGCTACTGACAAAGACGAGGGAGACTGGAATGGCCATTTCTGGCTTATTAGTCATCGTCAGCCAGTCATACCCAACGCGCCTCTACCACTGTAAATTCCCGATCGCAACCGACAGGGCAAGGAGCCCGTGGCTCAGTGGTTAGAAACGTTGGACTTCTAGCCAACAGTCCGTGGGATGGAGCCCCAGGTGTCCCATACTGCGGGGTTATGTATGACTGGCTGGCGACGGCTAATAAGCCAGAAATGGCCATTACAGTCTCCCCTGTCTTTTTCGATAATAGCATTCTGCCTATATCATGCGACGCCGTGCGGCTTCTGGTTGGGTTCGAGGGAAAGCCCGTAAGGCACGACTCACAAATTCATTATCCATGTAATTGTATTGGTCTGACGATGAAATACGGAAAACATATGTTTGCCAACTGGCTTTTTCAATCACAATATGGGAATTTTCACAGAACTTAGAAAATAGAGAGACGTTGATCAACAGCCATTTTAATGTACCGGTAAAAAGATTTGGTGAACAAATGCCACTGTGCCTTTGGTGGACCTATTTTGAGGGCAGTGCACGGTCTGGTTGGCACTGGGAATGATTTTTTTACAAGAGCTATCTCGTTGCCTTGCGTCCATCTATTTGAAGGAGAACAGGGCAAACAATATGACCCTAAGTAACAACACACGGCTATGTGAGGACATCCAGGCAATCTCGGCAGGAGATTGTAGTCACATGCGTTGACCTATTAATGGTTTGGGGACTTCTAATCGCCCATGTTTTATTTATTGAAGTGAACGTCCAGCTTTTTCGGAGGATGTCTTTTAAAATAAGGGCTAAGACAGTTGTTATGTCTTATAACGACACCTTAGGCCGCGGTGGTCGTTCGAAATTAGCATCTTGAATCTTGTGTACTGCCTGCCCAATGGAAAATATCGGAATCTAAGGACCCACTTTTAAATAAACGTTTGGAATTCGTGCCAGTCTTAGGCCAAAGTAACGGCACCGTGACATCTCAACTACTTGCTGAGGTTGGAATTTGGCTGCCTAATAGTACGGTGCTCCTGCTTTTATAGGAAACGACTATAGTAGGTGTCTTGGATTTCCATGTACTAAGGTACCTGAAAGATTTGCCTGAGAATTAGTTATTCAAAAGTTAGTTTGTCGTAAGCATACCCAGCGCCTGAGAAGGTATCGATCGAATAATTGTGTAACGTGTTCTGAAGCCCAACCCTGATAATGGGATGCCGTTTGTGCTATATCTGCATTTTAGTGTTATATTATCTGGGGTTTATCTCAGAAATGAGTCCCGGTTTGCGCGGTGCAGTAGGAAAAGTGCAGGGTTCATTAGTTCTTCTTAAAAATTCTGGCGCGGCAAACCTAATGTGAAAAAATCTACAGATCAACCTAGGTGGCAGAATTCTTGCGTCTGAATGGATATCGCCTCAAGTGTTCGTGTTTGCAGCGGACAGTGAAGTTGGTGTACCTTAATCTTTGAAATTGCATCCTTGCTATTTGAACTGACGCTTCATGGTCTTAGAAGACTTATGGTTACAAGCCTTTCTGCAACCGAAATTCGCCACTGCATCGACGACAAAATTTAAAGATAACGTGCTTTTTCGTCAAATGGGTGCAAGGGTGGATGTTTTTGTGCATGCCTCCTAAAAAATAAATTTTAATTTATAATAAAACCGAAAATCAAAAAAACACTAAATACCACTTGAGTAGTATTTTAACGATGCGTGGCCTTCACAAGCGGCCGGGTTTTGCAAGCGATTGAAAAGAAACGCTTTCGAAAGCTGGCATCCTGGCGTGGCTGCACGACGATCGATACTAAAACCCCATCTAAGCAATCCTTTCTAACCGAAAACACATTTCATGATTTCTATTGGCATTTCATGACAGGAGTGGAGGTCCACGTGCCCACCTAGATGTTGAGTTGTCATAAAATCACATATACAGCGGATTCTCGCTTCGCGCTGAGCCAGCGACTAAGACACCCGACTCTTCAATTGCCAGCAGCCAGTCTGCCTCAGAGATATTCTGATGTTTAGGACAACTAAGAATAAATAAACCTAAGAAACCAGAAAACGTTTACCTTAGGACAGGGTAAAAACCACCTCCCGAATTTCTATCGAGCTCCCTGCTAGGGAGTCCCTGCCGGGTTTTCGGAATTGGTTAGTAGTTATTTCTGACCTGCAAGACTTATTTAATGAAAATACCGGAGAGTACGTTGGATTAATATCCCACATTCACTGCACGTTTCCAGTTAACTGGAATACAAAGCTCTTCTGATGCTTTGGAATACAGTAATTTTAATAAAATAGTAACGTTAGGCTCACACTGACAAAAGCTCCAAAATTTTCTCTCTGCGCCAAAATCAGCGTCTAGGTGTCAGGGCATGACCTCGTACCCCTTATAGAAGCCACGAACAAGAATGTGATGAGCGGGATTTTCTTAAGAAACTTGAAGAAGGGAAGGGAGGGTTGGATGCCGTTGTCAACCGCTAATGTTATCTACCCGCACTCACGAGGTTAAATCATTATTCGATCTGCTTGTCGCGTTGATAACCCGAATCTACACAGGCCGTCTCACCACTGTCGCCTACCCTTTTTGCACTTTAGTGGAGAAATTTCTAGACGAGCAGCCCGTCCGGAAGTAATACCATTGCATGGGATTAAATGCAGCAATGTGAGGCCAGATTTTTGTTAAAACGACCGGCAGATCAATGAGTAATTACGCTCAGGTGAATAATCTGGTATTTTTCGTCGAATTTCATTCCGCAGTTGCACTCTCGCACACAGACACACAAGTCGGGTAGTAAAAGGTTTTGCTTGTGACTAGTAGAGCACGAGCAGGCGCAGTGGAGGGTGACTCACTCTCCCAGTCATTCGCACACCCCAGCTAAAGTCGGGCCATTAGCTTGCTTTGGAGTGCACAAATGTAATGGCATGGATCGGAAACGAGCAGGCAGGGAGCTACTTGAGACCTAGAACAACAAGTGAAATTTCACGTGCCCCAGTACTACTTGTCTATGAGTTCTGTGTATCGCTGTCGTGAGGGATACTTTAGTTCCGAAACCAGCTGACGAATGGAGTTAAACAACACTAATAGCGTTCATTGGTTGCCGTGTATCATGGCTTCCAGTGCTACAGTCTGCCAAAGTGCACTGACTGAATAATCATTTTCGAATGCCTCCCAAGTAGTGACCTTAAGAGCTAATTGACGAGAATAAGTCACGCTCACTTGACATGCTTATGTACCTCACTTCATAAGGCCTATGACGAACTGATGATCGGTAATGACCGTGAAACAGCAGTCTGCGTCTGGCCTATTGCACTCTTAGCGAGCTGCCTATGTATTATATGTGGTATGTGTCCTATGACACAGCGTTCCTTGTCGCCAGTAGCAAGCTGGCGGGCGGACAGAATGGGATCAAATGAGATCCTAACCACAACAGTGAGGGTCAAACGCCCACTTGACGTGCTTATATACCTCACTTCATAAGGCCTATGACGTACTGATGGTTGGTAACGACCGTGAAACAGCTGTCTGCGTCTGGCCTGTTGCTCCCTTAACGAGCTACCTATGTATTATAAGTCATTAAGTTTTTCTGTAATTGCTCCAGGTTCGGGGTGTGAAATGGTCCCGACGCTAGCAGGCAGGATAGGGCGGATAATGCTGCCGAATGTAGAAAACATATTTTGGCCCGTATATTCTATCGATTTTGAAAATCCCGAATCCGAGTTTTGTGCAACAGAGGCAATGAATCCCGTTAAGTATGTACTCATAAACTAATTTAGCCAAATGCATTTGCGCAGTATCGGACACTTTGTACATTTTTATAGCTGTGGATAACGGTCGAGTTGACCAAAATTACCATTCAGAAATGAAGAAGCTATTTATTAGGGCCAGAATCGCATTTGTGTATAAACGTCCTAAGCCCTTGACCTCAGTCGCTTGAAAGCACTTGTAAAGGTCCTAAAGACGAGGCACGTGCTATCACTATATTTGCTGCTCCGTCGCAGATCGTGCGTGGCGTGAACATAGCATATAAATATTTCGGTCGGATCTTATTACGTAGTCGTACCTGCAGTAGCCAAGTATCAGCCTAACCCCTAACTCCAACCCATAACAAGTATCCCTAACCCTAACCCCTAGCCCATAACCCTCAACCCATAACCTTAACCCCTAATTCCAACCCCTAACAAGTACGGCTATGAAAAAGGATTTGCCAATATTCCATTTTGACCCAGCTGTGGAAAACTCGGTGGTCTCGGTGGGATCCGAACCTATGACAGCGAAAGAAAGACTTGGGTACAACCAACGCCCTACCCACCCGAGCTACGAGGCCCCACCGGAGTCGTCAGCTTAATTGCATTTGAGTGAAAACGAATTATTGAAAATCTGCCGAAACACCTATTAATTAAGTAAACCTGGTAGTCATTTGGTGCATTAAAGACGCTACAATAGACTGGGCGGGTAACTTGACCCAAAAGTAATTAAATTCGCGGCTCTCGGTGAGGTCTCATAGCTCATGTGGTTAGGGCGTTGGCTGTACTTAAGCCTTCTCCTTCCTGTCATGGACGCGAATCCAGCCGATGTCGCCGAGTTTTTCACAGTAAGGCCAAAATGAATTACTCAAAGTTAGCGGTGAGGACTTATAACTAACAGGTGCGAGTTCGAGCCTCGGGTGTTCCACACTTCGGGGCTGGGTATGACTGGCTGACGACAGCTAATAAGCCAGAAGTGGTCATTCCAGTCTCCCTCATCTTTGTCGGTAATAGCATACTGTCCATGTCATGCGCCGCCGTGCGGCTGCTGGTTCGGCTCGAGGGAGAGCCCGTAAGGCACAACGGAACGAGTGATTTCCGTTAGAGCGATCGGTGAGCGCCCCCCTACCATTATATATATATATATATACTGATAGAAGGGACGATGCGCTTCCCCGGGCGTAACAATAAGAAGAGGCGATCTCGGGAATCACGTTTATATTGCCCTGACGTTTCGAAAGCAAACAAGCCTTCATCGTCGGAGGTGAGTGTTGTGCTACGCCTCGCACTATTTATAGGTGGTGACGATCTTATTACAACGGGTTTACCTTTCGTCGGGTGCCGGCGTTCGGATGCTAGTTGTCACCGCACGTGTTTACATTGATCTTAACTCTTTTCCTAGGCTGGCAGTCTACTTTGCGACCCCGCGACCGTCTGTGTCCTCACCTGCCGGACAAGTGGCAGTGACGATAGCACTTTCGTCGGGTCTGCTTGCGTTACCGCGACCATCCGTTTTTTCACCTGCCAGATTAGTGGATGACGCAGCCGTAGTGACGATCGCACCTTCGTCCGATCCGGGTTATAGAACACCTGCATTTGTCGACCGTATTTGGCCTCCCGTCTTGTCGTAGTCCGCGTTTGCGTTTTTGTCCACTAAGCTGCGTCCGGAGGGCCTGGTAGGCTTCGGGGAGCACTACGCAGCGACTGATGGAGTTCGCGCCAGTGTGCCAGGCCTCGATTGGTTTCCTGGTTATGCGGTCATTTCCTCGACGCAGGGATTCGGCATTCTAGAAGGCGAACGTGTGGCCAGAGTTTGCACAGTGTTCTGCCACCAGAGACAACGGGTCCATTCTCCTTACTGCCCTCATGTGTTTGCCAACACGGGTCTGCAGTCGTTCGCCGGTCTCTCCTATATAGTTCATCTGGCAAGATCTGCATTTGATCCGACAAATGACTTTTTTGCTTTACTGCGTGGCAGGAGGTCTTAGCTCTCATGACCAGATGTCGAATTGTTGAATCCCACTCAATGGCGTGCGCAAACACGAGCGACAAGCCACGCCGAACCATCTCCTCAGCCAAAGTAAATGCCATTAAAGAATTAAAGAGGGACGAAGACATTGTGATTGTTCCAGCAGACAAAGGACGGGCAACCGTGATCCTGGACAATTCAGAGTACGTAGCGAAAGCTCAGGAACTACTCAACGATAACCAGTCATACAAGGTCATTGACTCCGACCCCATGAAAACACTGGTGGCAAAAATCAACAAGAGTCTGAGTCTAATGAGGAACCAACTGGCAATATCTGAGACCGATTGGCGACAGATGAAACCACAAGATGCTGCCATAGCACGCTTCTATGGTCTGCCAAAGATCCACAAACCAAACGTTCCCTTACGGCCAATTGTGGGACTGAAGGGCACACCTACCTACGGTCTGGCTAAATGGCTTACCAAACATCTGAAGAAGCTGACGGAGGGCTCAGAACACTCAGCTGTATCACCAACACACTTCCTGGAAAGACTCCGAGGCGTAGAAATAGCCCCCAATGAAATAATGGTGTCCTTCGACGTAGTCTCTCTTTTCACCTCCATCCCTAAAGAATTAGCCACGAGGGTCATAAGTGACCTACTGGAGAGGAGGTACGATGAAGAGGAAAGACCTCTGAAAAGGAAGCACATAATGGAGCTACTGGACTACTGTTTGAGCACGTACTTTACGTTTAATGGCCAGGTGTACGAGCAAATCCAGGGAACTCCGATGGGATCACCAAACTCCGGCTACCTAGCTGAGGCGGTTCTACAAGAACTGGAAACACGGGTCTTTCAGTCCTACATGCCAAAATTCTGGATGCGCTATGTGGATGACACCTTTGTCATCCTACCTCGAGACATGAAAGAGACGTTCAGAAGCAAATTGAACTCAATTTTCCCCCAAATTCAATTCACTATGGAGGAAGAAAAAGACGGAGAAATCCCCTTTCTTGATGTCCAGGTGTCGAGACAGGAAGACGGAGCCCTCCAAACTGGTGTCCTTCGAAAGGCGACCGATACGGCGAAAATCCTCCATTACAGCAGTAACCACCCCTTGTCACATAAGCGCAGTTGCGTGCGGACACTCTTCCGACGCATCAACACACACTGCAGCACAGAGGCTGAAAAGCTGCGAGAGCGTAAATCCCTATGGCGTCTCTTTCTCTCCAATGGGTACCCACGTAGCTTCATAAACAAATGCCTGTATCAAAGGCACACGAAGACCGACGGTGAACAAAAACAAAATCTGAATTCTTCCGTGCTTTGCCCTACGTGAGTGACGTTTCCGAAGCCACTGAACGCATGCTCAGACCACGCAACGTGGGCCTTGGACACCGGCCTGAGGTCACTATCCGCCGCTTGCTCATGCAGCCCAAGGGGCGGCTACCACCTGAGGACACGTCAGGAATTGTTTACCGCGTCAACTGTCTAGACTGTCCGGCCAATTATTGTGGCATGACCGACAAACAATTAAGGTCGCGCATGCATAAGCATTCCCTAGCTGTAAAGCGAAAAGATGTACGATCACATGTTGCTATGCATAGCCTCGAAAATGACCATCAATTCGGCTTCGACAAGGCAGTAGTAATCGGCCGAGCTGAAAGCAAAATGGCGAGAGAGATAATCGAAGCCTGGCAATCCAACGCCAACTCGATCAACCGTAGAATCGACCTACCGGCGCCATATGAGGCCGTCAGACACCACTTGAGCAGGAAGGGAGGACCAATGGGAAGAGAGAACAATGGGCCTATCAGTAGTGAGTAAGAAAGACCTATTTAAACCTTGTATTCCCACTTTTAATCTATCTCCGATGATGCGCTCGAGTATGAGTGTGAAACGTCAGATGAATAAATCATCCTCCCCAGAGATCTCTTTACCTTCTTCCATCTCAACACCTGGGGTCGGCATTTTCGCCTATATCCATATATATATATATATATATGTTCCGTAACCTGATCGGTGAGTACCCACTATCATAATTAATATTCCCGATCACAACCGACAGGACAACGGGCCCGTGGCTCAATGGTAGAGCGTTCAACTCCATGACCAAAGATCCCGGGTTCGAATCTCAAGTGATCCACACTTGGGGTTGGGTATGACTGGCTGATGACGACTAATAAGCCAGAAATGGCCATTCCGGTCTCCCTTGGCTTTGTCGGTATCACCTTCTCATATACATATATATATATATGAATTTGAAAACAGGCATCCCAAGAATCATAATTCGAAAGAAATAAGCTTGTACACCCTAAGGATAGGGTTGGCTATTTAGATAAGAAGGAAGTCGTCTATAAGATACCATGCAACACCTGTAATGCGGTTTACTGTGGTCAAACCGGGAAATCGGCCTCTACACGAATAGACGAACATCAGTTGAGCGTAAAAAGGCGAGACTACTTGTCCCAAGTTGCCATGCATACGTTGGAAACTGGACACAAATTCGCCTAAGGCAGGACCTGCATTGTAGGTGTCTGTTCATCTAAAAAGGGCCGTGAATTTTTAGAGGCCATTCATTCTGATAACGCATGCATCAGTAGACACGTAGAATTGGATACGGTGTACAACAGCCTCAAGGAAAAGTGGAAAAGGCATTAGCCAATCAGAACAAGACACCAGCAGGAATGACAAGGCAAATTCGATTTTTCGGCATGTTTAAATGTTGACTGTTTTGCACACATATTCCACGTCTGAAGACGACTTGGGGAACCAAGATCGAAAATTTACAATAAACCTTGTTAATCTTTCCCAAAGGGCTTATTTCTTTCGAAATATATATATATATATATATATATATTATGATAGTGGGCGCTCACCAATCAGGTTACGGAACATGCTCGTTCCGTTGTGCCCGCTGAATGAAGGCAGAATAAGCCCGAAACAGTGCTGTATCAATCTACCCGCATTCTCTGTCGTCCCTCCTCGCTGCTATTATGACTTGGCCGACTTCGGCCTGGTAATTGGTTGCCTGTTCGTGACCTTTGCCACACATACGG